>JAGSMR010000671.1:0-15000 GCA_029286605.1 Sericinus montela | reverse complement strand
AATTTTCGTTAAAATTAAACTATCTTTCTTCAATAAATCTGTCAGGGGCTTCGCGATCAGTGCATAATCTTTAACGAATTTCCTAAAATAGCCGGTTAATCCTAGAAATGACTGAACCGCTTTAATGTTGTTCGGTTTAGCAAAATTAGCTACAGCTTTTATCTTGTCTGGAGATGGTTGAACTTCGTTATCACAAATAATGTATCCAAGATATTGAATTTTCCCTTTTAAAAAATGACATTCTTTCCAATTAAATTCTAGACCAAATTCTTCAGCTCTTTTAAGTACCTTCTCTAATCTGTTTATTCCTTCTTCTTCTGTCTGTGATGGTATTAGTAGGATGCCATTTATAATGAAGTCGCCAAAAATATCGTTAATGTATCTCTGAAAAACGGACGGGGCTATACATAAGCCAAAAGGTATTTATTAAAATTCATTCTGTCCTTGAGGCGTTACAAATGACGTATACTTCTGACTGAGTTCGTTTACTTTTACATGTAAAAAGCCATTCTTTAAATCAAGAGAGGTGAAGAACTTCGCTTCCTTCAGTTTGTCTATCTGATCCTCAATTATAGGTAAGGGAAAACGTTCTTTAATAACTTTCTTGTTTAACTTTCTAAAATCTATGCACATTCTTCGAGATCCATCTTTTTTATCGGCTAAAACTATTGGGCTTGCGAAATCAGATTTGCTTGGTTTGATTATGTTCTTCTTTAGCCATTCTTCTATCTGATCATTTACAGCAGACATTTCTAAAGGTGACAAACGGCGTGGGTTTTGATAAACGGGATTTTCATCAGTTAGT
Source organism: Sericinus montela (assembly GCA_029286605.1). Taxonomy (NCBI): domain Eukaryota; kingdom Metazoa; phylum Arthropoda; class Insecta; order Lepidoptera; family Papilionidae; genus Sericinus; species Sericinus montela. Next base: position 14,195 of record JAGSMR010000671.1, on the reverse strand, counting down.
ATCTTTAATTCAACATTGCTATCTTTCTTCTTTTCATCTGACTTGTATTCTTCACACATCTTTCGAACCCTACCAGTAAATTTAGAATCTTCTATATCATACTCATGTTGTTCTCTTTCTTCCATCAAAAGTGTTAAATGGGTAATCTTTTCCATGAAGATACCATCGGGAGTAAAGCAGACTTCAAAATCCTTAAGGATGGGGCTCCCGATGATCATCGTGACAGGTATCTCATTATCCTTGACAATATAAAACTTGACATCTGTAAAAGTGTCATCAATCTGTACTCTCGCCGTAAATGTTCCCTGGGTGTAAACTTTATTTTCAGCTATACCGGTTATGCACGTTGATTCAGTCTTATAATCTTCAATTTCTTCTTTAATCTTCTTAAATTCCGAAAAACTTAATGATAGACATTAAGTTCACATCGCTTCCAGTATCAATTAGAGTTATAAAGTCTTGTCCATTAATCTTTATCTTTTTGTAAGGAACTTTATCTACTTCTTTCTTAGTTTGAATGTTTAATGTAGTCTTAGATTTTTTACATTCCGTGGATTTATGGCTAAATTCGTTACACTTAAAACATTTAATACCTTTGGAACAGTTGGGTGCTTGATGATCTGTGTCTCCGCAGTTGAAGCATCTCTTTACTGTTATGTTACTTATTTTGCGATTTGGATGACTTCTAGACGAGTGACCGGACTGGGTAGGCCTCGCTGACATCTTTCTTCTAAATTCACTATACGTGTCAAGCTTCTTTCGAAAATCTTTCAGGTCTGAAGCGCCATACAGGATAATTTTGTTTGTCTCCAAATCACGAATACCATCAATAACATATTCCATCAATGCAGCGTCTTCTATTTTGCCGTGTAAAGCCATTTCCTTCATAGTAAGAAAATATTGTTGGTAAGTTTCATCGTTCTTCATTTTACGTGAGGTAAGCTTTTTGTGAATAATTGCGCTATTTATCTTGGGGCCAAATTCTTCTTTTAGTGCCTTCTTTAAAGTAGCGTAATCCTTAACTCTTCCAAATGACCTTAGAAACCGTTTAGCAGTTCCATCCAGTAGTCTCTTTGCGTAAATCAGCTTCTCGACATTGGACCAATTCATGATTTGCGCAGTATCTTCAAATTCGTCGAAGAAAGTCTCAATCGGGTATGTGTCATCGCCAGTGAACAAAGTCATAGACTTCTCTAAATCCTTAAAGGATATTTCTACTTCAATATTTGTAAATCAATAAAATAAAATTATATATGCATAATATAAACACCACAAAAATTATGAATAGATATCTTCACACCATTCTCAATACTGGGCAAGACAGGATTTGAATAGTCCTGAAAGAAGAAGAGAAGTCCTTTCGCCCCACCTTTCGCCGAAATTATTTCTTGGGACAACACTACAGGTTGGGGGAGCCTGTCGATATCTGTATATAACTTAACAATAGTATTTATATTGTTAGGTTAAAGTTTTGAAAAAAAAAAAAACCAATTGGCTATCGTGACTTTCTAAATAAGTATTTATGTATAAAAGCTACTATAAAAGTAAAGAAAGGTACGGGGAAAGAGCTTAATCCTATAGACTTCGGTCTAGCAGAGTTTTTAGAAAACGGTTGAAGATTACGTTCAAATTTTTCTTATACGTGCAATTAGCACACATAGTCTTCAAAAAGTAGGCTTTCCACGACCGCCACTATGTGCTTTCTTCAGAATTTGTTCAAATTCAAATTCAAATTCAAATTTATTTATTGCAGATACATGGTAGTGGTATGGTGATACAATATTTAATGGGCAACATGTACTGCCGCGTACGGCGTGCAATCATAATTAAATTTATATTAAAATGTTTATTTCCTATCAATCTAAAAAGAATCTTTCCATAATTCTATTCCATAAGTCTTAAATTTTAAAACAGATTTATATAATAGTTCAATAAATAATCTACAATTTATATAATGTTACAAATAAATTTAAATTACAATATAAATAATAAATTCAATTAGTTAAGTCAAATCACAATTAGTTAATTAAACGTCAATTTGGTATTTAAATAATCATTAACACTGTAAAAGCAGTAATCTAAGAGCCATTTAGACAACCTATTTTTAAATAATGATACAGGCATCTCTTTAAATTGACTGGGCAGTTTATTATAGATAGTGCCTGCAGAGTAATAACAGTTAGTTCTAAATAAATTTAACCTACAGCTAGGGAGATACAGTCGGTTTTGTCGTTTATTTCTTGGTATTATATTATTAAATTGTACAAATTGATCGGAGTGTTCTTTTACAAAAATGCATGCCTCCCTAATATACATGCATGCCACAGGAAGTATTTTTAATTCTTTAAATAGTGGGCGACAACTATCCATAAACCAAGCGCCACAAATAGCACGTACACACTTTTTTTGAATTTTAAAAACTTTTTCTAACGTAACAGAATTTCCCCACAATAGGAGCCCATATGCTAACACACTGGAGACATATCCGAAGTATGCACAACGTGCGGCATCTTTCGATACAGTAATTCGAAGTCTTCTTATAGCTTAAACAAAGCGGTTAAGTTTGTCACAAACATATTCAGTGTGAGCTTTCCAGTTACAATTTTCATCCAACAATAACCCTAAATATTTTATGACTGGAACCGTTTTTATTTCGATTCCATCGTGTGTAATTTTCATCACCGCATTATTAGACTTAAATGTTTTAAAACTCACGACATTTGTTTTATTTAAATTTATCTGCAAGTTATTAATTTGTAACCAGTGTATTACATTATGCAGAGCATTGTTCACCTCATATTCTAAACTGTTTAAGTCCTTACTTTTAATAACAATAGATGTATCATCAGCAAATAAGATGGATTGATGTTTAGATACATTCGGTAAGTCATTAATGTATAATAAAAAAAGAAATGGTCCCAAAATGCTTCCTTGCGGTACGCCATATCTGTTATATTTAGTGTTCGATACATAGGTCATTCTATTACCGTTAATGAGTTTCGAAATCTCTGTACATTGCTTTCTATTTTGTAAGTAACTTCTTAACCAGTCATTACATTTTCCCCTTATTCCATAAGCATTTAATTTCTGCAGTAATGTGTCATGATGTACAAGGTCGAAAGCTTTGGTCATATCGAGAAAAACAACTGCCACTTTTTCTTTAACATTTAATGCCTGAGTTATTGTTTTAAATAAACTAAAACAAGCTAAAGTGGTTGAACTATTTTTTCTAAATCCGTATTGCTCGCTCTTTAACAATTTATATTTATTTACATACAATTGCATTCTCATTAATAAAGCTTTTTCAAAGATTTTAGATAATATGGGTATCAGTGTAATGGGTCTGTAGTTAGTCATATTACTTGGATCCCCCTTTTTAAACAGTGGCCGGACAACTGAATGTTTTAATAAGTCTGGGAATATGCCTTCTTCAAAAGATTTATTAATAATAAAGCTCAAATGATTAGTTATATATGGGGCACAAATTTTAATTATCTTAGTATTAATTCCATCATATCCAACCGAATTTGTATTTTTAAGAGATTTTATAATTTTAATTATTTCTACGTCATCAGTAGGATATAAATATATAGATTTGTCAATATTGATGTCAATAAATTTATAGAAGTCGTTATTATTATTTTTTATAGTTATACAATCAGATAATTTAATAAAAAAATCGTTAAATAATTCACATATTGCTTTAGGGTCGTCATATGTTACATCATTTACTTTGATAATGTCAAGATATTGAACATAATTTTTACTAGCTGTTTGTTTCTTTATTATTTCCCAAGCAGCTTTACATTTGTTTTTGTTATTTTCTATGTGTTTTTTGTAATGAATTTTTTGTGATGTTTGCATACATTTCCTAAGTAATTTGCTGTATGCTTTGTATTTACGGGAATTGGTATTTTTATTTAAATGCGAATATTTAAGCTTAAGGTAAAGTATTCTTTTAACAGTACATGATTTTTTTAATCCCTTAGATAACCAAGGCTTGCTGGGTTTATTTTCTTTTTAATTCTGATGACGGGAAAACACAAATTATAGAGTAGTGTAAACAACTCATGGAACTTTCTAAAAGAGTCATTAAGGCTTATACCATCGTCATAAACTTCTGAAAATGAGAGACATGATAAGTGCTTGCAAAATTTCGATATATTTTCTTTACTATACAATCGGATATTTTAATACCATGATGTAGGTTTCGTAGACGTATTCACATGGAAAGTTATTGTTTGGCCGGTTTCGTGATCTGACAATGCAAGCAAATGAATACCCGCGTTAACTTCGGAAATATTACTAACGATCTGATCTAGACACGATAAGCCTCTAGTAGGAAACTTTATATGGACCTCAAGATTAAAATTTTTAAGAATTTCAAGCAACTTTTGAGTTACTGTAGTATTTTTTAGAATATTAACATTCCAGTCACCGCACAAAATGACACCCTTTCTTTTTTTATTGTTGGTTACTTTAAGTAGAAGGAGTTCTAATTTATCGAAAAAGGTATGAACATCACTGTCCGGAGTTCTATAAATACAAAATATTTTAAGATCATTTAACGGTAGTTCAACTCCACAGCATTCAAATACATAATCACAAGTAAGCTGACTACAATCTATTACTTTATATTCTACATTTGATTTCAATAATATACATGTTCCGCCTCTGTTGATTTGTCGTGAATAAGAATTAGCTAATACGTAATTGTTAATATTTAAAATGTTTCATTACCTTTTGATATAAATGTTTCGCTCAAACAAATAGCATCAATAGTTATGTTTTGTGTTTGTGTAGATCAGTGACTACAAATTCCAATTCAGTCGATTTGGATATTGCACCTGCAATGTTCTGATGAAAAAGAGAAAATGTATTTTGTCTATTGTGAACGAAAAAAGGTTTTGATATGTGTTCTATTCTCTTTTCCCCTAATGAGCTTGCCTTGAGTTACTGTATGATTATCTTTTTTTTTTGATTGCATTTTAAAATAATATGGGATAGTCCCTTTTTTCATATCATTAACCTTCGAATAAATTTGAGTAACAAGGGTAGTGTTATCTGTTTCTCGAGATTTCATTTTATGGAAATAATACGGAATGTGAAAAAATAAAAGTTTGTCAGATGATTTAGTTTTAATCAACCGTTCCCTGATATTTTTAATTAGAGTTTTCAGATTCTGCACATCTAAAAACTTTTCAGCATAATCATCGCTATCAATTAGAAAATTTATCCTCTCACTGTAAGCCTGTAGCAGTTGTATTTTTTTATTATAAATATTGTAAGGAAACTTATTGTTCAAGTGTACGAATTTACAATTAGGATAAGTCTTTGTCAGTAATTCAATGTGATGGTTAAAAGTTTGGGCACTGATTAAAGAATTATGAATAACTTGCAAAATATAAACTCGCAGATGACTCAACCTATAAAGTGCCAAACTAAGTGCCTTAATCAGCTCATATGGGTTGTTATCATTGGCTCCTACCGCCAGGACTACTTTATCGCTACTTCGTGTTTTTTGTAATTCTTTACAATATTTTAATGTTTCCGTGCTTGAAGAACCAGGCTTCATAAACGAAATAACTTTATATTTTGAATATTTTGTGTGATTTCTAGCTCTAGTTATATAACTATTTAACCCTACAGCTTGATCGTCTCCTAAAATGTATAAGGTCCTTGCATCGTCTATTAAAATTTGTTTACTTTCACATTTATGAATATTCAGCAATCTTGAGTTTAAAGTGTTCTTGTTGTAGCAAGTTATCTTAGGATCTTCATTAGTAATATTGATATTGTCATTTACTACGCCATTTAAAGTATTTTTTGATATTGGGATATCGCTTTCTTTTGAAAAACTGACTGTCTCTTGAATGTCTAAGTTATCAATAGCTGGTTTACTGATGCTCTTTGTATGCGGGGTAGACGCAGTCGTGAAAGTATTATATTTTATTGGTGTAAAAACATTAAGACTTCCCACTTGTCTTTGTTTTTTAATTGTCCACTGCGAGTTAAAATGATCTGTTCAAATTTAAATCGTCTATCCCCACTGATTTATATATTTTAATTATTTTCTCGTATTCCTCGATTTTCTTCCTTAATTGTCTATTTTCTAAACATAAATTGTCTATTTCTTCACTAGCGGTTTCGAGTTTTATATTTAAACTATTAATTTCATCGTGGAGATCATCAATAGAACTAGTATTTTGTTTTTGGGAGATATTCGGAAGGCTATTAGTGCTTATGTCCATAATTGTTGATCCGCTCTCATTTCGGTCAGTATAATAAATTACTTCAGAAGAGTCTTTTATTCCACTGACTTTTTTCCTCCGTAATGTTATATTTTCAAAAGAACTCATTTTCAATAAAAATAAAACCAGTCAGCAAAAAGTAACAAAAAAAAAAAAAGAAAAAGTTCAATCTTATTGTGATTCGATCTTGGTTTCACGATCTTAGAGTCCAGCGCTATGACCTCTACACCAAAGTGTTCTTACATAGATTGGCGAAAGTAATAGTTGTTTAAAAATGTTTGTTATAAAAGTTATGAACACCTTCCATTAAAAATATTAATACTGCAAAACAAAATCACTTTTTCTTGTAATGTTATATATGTAGTAGTATATATGTAATTTCACATTTCACTTTTCAATTTCAAACAATTTTATGCATACACGTAAATGTACACAAAGTGTTTATTCATTTAATTATTGACGCTTGAGATTACTGTTGCTGCACTTATTATGAATATCAACACTGCACTCACGTTTTTGGAAAATAACATAATATTGTCTTCATTAATCATTTATCAATAATACTCCAATACGGTTTTGTATCTTAGAACTTAAATTCCGCATACTTTTAATTATTTCTACTTTTAGTTCTTCAATCATTCGTTTAAAAATATATGAACACAGAATGGTGTACGAGGTGTATTCGTGAAAGGTGAAACTTCACGAGCAGCGACGTAGCCGTAAACAGAGGGTGCATGATTAATCACCGATCACTGCGAGTAGATAACGCTCCGGTGCCTTTGTGATGTATGGAATACAAGTTCGGCAGGCAACCACAGTAGGTGAGTAGCGTAAATACCGGTTTCATGGTGTCGCCAGCTCCAAGGTCTCGGGTTCCAATCTTGGACGGGTCTACAGGTGTTCTCGTAGAAAACCACTTCTCTACGTTGTCCTTTTTTGAGTTAATGGCACTCTCGATTTTTCGAATTCTGTCAACGTCACGTCGGTCATGAAAGTACCACGGATGCCACAAAATATATTTAAATTTTGGGACACTTTTTGAGATGTCTGCCTGGAACAATGTATTAGTACTAATGCTAACAACCAACACCAATATAACTACAGTATACCATTAAATGACTAGACATAAAATTGGGTCTGGGTGTTTGTAGTGATTTCGTTGTTTCCGATTCCAAGTGCTTTAGCTACCTATTTTGGGATCGAAGCAATGTATGTGATGTTTCCCCTATGTACGAGTATGTTTGTATTTCTTAATGTAAAAAATAAATTATATTTCACTAGGCACTCCACAGCCGAGTGGCACTCCATACTGCATAGACGAGTGGGTGATCGGAATTTAAGTCCTGAGACCCAATTTCGATTCCCAGGTGAGAAGTTCGTACCAATAGGTTTTTTCAAAATATACGATTTATGTAGTTGGCTTGGACATAAAGACGGCGGCTTCTTCTTTGAAGTTGTTCCAATAAATGTTTTCAGTGATAGGTAACTAAAGTACTTTATTGTCTAGACCACTGTCAACCCCAGCATTGGTAATGGCGTGTAAAAATTTTTAAGTTAGATATGCTTTTGGCGATCTATGCCGCGGACTACCGATTGCATTATATTTGTTAAAATCATAATGAATGTTTTCATTGATCTCTACGAAAACCACAATTTTAACTAGACCATAGACAAACCGTTCGTGATTGAAACTGATAAATAACGTGGAAACTCTATGAGCAGGCGTCCCACTATTGCTCGGCAGCACAGTGGAACAGCTTTAGGCAAAGCGTGATATTGTACATCATGTTACGTGTTCGCATACTTCATTACTTCTAACGTTACCTACACTGCGCCGGTAGCGAGCTATTTACACAAACAATAAGTGCAGTCGAAATGTTCCTTTGAAGACATTGACAAGCTCACTCACCAAGTTGTCCCAATAAAATGTCTCCGTTGAAAGGTTGTTCGAAAGTAATTAATTGTCTAGACCTCTGTTTAATCTAATCCTCTGTATAATCTCGCTATTCCCAATACTTGAGAGTATTGGGAAAGGCGAGAAGATATTTTTTTAAAGTGGAAGCAAATATGAGTATTAAAAATATTTATATTGGGTTAGATATTAGGGGATATATATTAGATATCAGACCAAATATATTTTTTAACGAAACAACATAAATCGTTTCTCTTTAATTTAATAACATAAATTGTTTTGTTATTTTTTAACATTTATGATTATTACCGAGTAGATAACAGCGGTTACTTAGTTACAAGCGTTGGTAAAGTTTTTTATAGTTTGTTCGGACAGCAAACAGAGATTCTTCGTGTACGCAGAAAACATACGTCGCAATGATTTTTTTCCTTCTTAGTGCTTCTCGAGTTCCAGAAGAATTAACTAGTGAGGTTAATTCTTCTGAAACTGGAGACTTGTGTAGACAGAGTACTTTTGTAGTTTTGGTGTTATCATATCAGTAAAATGTCGTATTGTAGTCAAGTGTTTGAGTGATCGGAACTCCAGTCCAGAGACCCGAGTTCGATCCTTTCGGTTCGTACCACAAGGTTTTTTTATAGTATATGCTCGATTTAAATTTTGGCTTAGACATAAAGATGGCGAAGTGTTTACCACCCTTCACGTAGTCCGACGATGTCATGTAGTCTACGGTGAAAGATGGGTCGAAAGGTCTTAATTTTCTAGACCTCGGTCTGCTCCAGTATTAGAAATAATGTGAAGATATTGTTTGGAAGATTACACACACACACACACTTAACGGCTTGAAGAAGTCATGCAATGGACGTAGACTTCTCCGACATTTCGGTTTGCTATAAACATGGTGGTTACAGGCACGGCAGGTGGATTGGCTATCGCAGATACCTTCTAGCTTTAATGAATCGATTTAACAAACTAATATAACATACGACATGACATATTATGGTATTGTGTCTATGTTATGTGCTTTTGAGATATTTAAAACACTTTACAAAGGTCTCATTATACATAAATAGTTTTCAAAATGTTTTCCTATAAGCTGACGCTGAGGGCACGACTCCATTTAAACCTGATGACGGGCGGCCATCTTAATCGCATTATACGCTGTTCGGAAGCCATTTTATAACGCAATTAAGCGGAAGATGTTTTAGCAATGAACTTTTTTAGGGAGTTTTTGCTAAAGATATGAAACATTTCTATCTGTTTATCTCAATACTAACACCGACAGGCTTAAATTGCGAGAATTGCATGTTATTAAATATTATTAAGGACTTTACTCTACTCTTTGTTGAATTACCTTAAAAAACTAAGGCAAAATGGCAAAACAAAAGGTGTGTAAGCATTATCATACTTGACGATCTGTTCCCTGTAACCGCTGCGTCAGGGATTGTACATTTATGATAAATTCCATTAAAATATTTTAGAAGCGATAGTGGTATGTATTAAAGGATCGTGTGCCTGGCGATCTGTTTTCTCTGGCTACCTCGTCATGGATGATGAGTAAAGAAATAGTATTAAATCAGTTTTTGAAAAAGCTTCTAAGCTTAATTCTTCGAAAACGCTGAACTGCAGTTCCTGTTTACGTTAACGTTGAAATAAGTAAGTTTTATAAGAAAAATAATATAAATAAATCATAACAAAATAATAAAACTTAAATGGAAAATAAAATATTTTATCTTGATTTCGTTGGGATTCCATCCTGGTATGGTAACAATGGAACTAAACTTCAAAATGCATTCAAATCTAAAAATAATTTTGAAAATCAGTATACATATGATGGAATTCAGAGGACATTAAAAAAACCGTACACCACAGGTGAGAACCTCTTCCTTTTTATGATAAACTATAGAATTCTTCTTGCACTTAAATTCTACGAGACTTTGATTTTCGTAGTCCTTGATACTTTGGTTGAGCCATACAGCTGCAAAAACTATATAAACATAGTTTATGTTAATTATGCGCGATAGACAGAGAGTTACAGCGCGAAAATAAGACGGTGAATTGAAAATTAAACATTTAAGTATATATGATACAAGCGTTGCTTACAATTGCGATCATAAACGTACGCACCCATTTCATTTTCATTCATGTTTGTGGAGCAACATGTGACGTCATATCCGGAGCTGTTCAGTCTCTGAGTTGAGTTTCCCTATGGTTTTGTGCTGTTATTTCTTTTCTGTGGGACTGCTTTGTATTAATAGCTTCTTGTCCCTCGTTTCTTCTTAAAATTTTATCATAGCTTACATTCAATATTTTTACGTGGAGAGAATATCTTTTTTTTTTAAACTGCCCATATAGAGGAGCGTGAGCTTTCGTATAGATAAAGGCATAGCCCTATTACATAGGGCTATGCCTGGTATTTATTAGCGTGGTAGAGACTACAGCTTCATCCGCAGTTCAACTGCAATATCCGATATGGCAGTAAGAACCAGCACCGGCCGGCCAGATGGCTCACAGATCTGTCGGAGAAGAAAGGTATGTACCCTCATAAATCCTATAAAGAATCACACTGGGTTCGAATCTGCAAAATTATCTTCAAAAACACTACCAATTCGGATCGATTAAATATAAACCATATTCTTTCATAGTTTAAAAATAAGTCACGGTAGCCGAGTGGTCGAGTCGAAATTCCGCCCACCGCGGTCGGAATTTCGAGATCAAGAGATCCGAGTACGATCCCCAGGTGGCAGGTCACGTGCCAAAGAGTTTTTAAAAAACTTATGTACGAATTATATCGTTAGTATGGACATAAAGACGGCAACGGGCTCACCACATGTCACGTTCTCCCGAAAGTATCTTCGGTGGAAGGTGGCTTGAAGGGATTTAATTGCCTACACTAGACTTCTGTCTATCCCTGTAATGGGAATGGCGTGAAGATATTTATTTATTTTATATATTTTTAACATACGGTTATTTCTAGATAGTTGCTGGGAGGTGCTTTTTAATACAATGACGTACATAAAACATGTCACGATATCGATATCGTGACAAAAGTCACGATAGCCGAGTTGTTGGGTGGTCGGAATTTCGAGTCGAGAGACCCGAGTTCGATCCCCAGGTGGCAGTACCAATGAGTTTTTCAAAAACTTATTTACGAATTTCATCGTTGGCTTGGATATAAAGGCGGCGACGGGCTCACCACCTGTCACGTTGTCCCGAAAATATCTTCGGTGGAAGGTGGGTCAAAGGGACTTAATTGTCTAGACTTGACCTCTGTCTACCCCTGTATTGGGAATTGCGTGAAGATATTATTTATATATTATATATATTTTTATACATAAAACACTGTTTTTCGTTAGCTAAATCTATACGTTTGCTTAAAAATACTTAATATCTCTACGACTCCTTTCTTAAATACTCTTCAGACCAATAGATGGCGTAGTAAAGTAAAACGTCACCTGGGCAAACACTGGCCGCTTATTATTTACTCGAACCACGTGCGCAACCATTACTTGGCCCATTTCCGAGTCGGTGATAAAGAACGGGCTGTGAATGCGAGTTTGATTTTGCAATGGAAGTCGGCTAGGAGCAATAATGTGAGCAAGTAATTCGTTTGACCTCGCCTGAGAAGTAAATTGAGTATACCGTTTGCTATTCTTCATAATTTCTCCATTTCTATTGAATTTAGTTGATATAAGTAATATATAAGTCACGATAGCCGAGTTGTTGGGTGGTCGGAATTTCGAGTCGAGAGACCCGAGTTCGATCCCCAGGTGGCAGTACCAATGAGTTTTTCAAAAACTTATGTACGAATTTCATCGTTGGCTTGGATATAAAGGCGGCGACGGGCTCACCACCTGTCACGTTGTCCCGAAAATATCTTCGGTGGAAGGTGGGTCAAAGGGACTTAATTGTCTAGACTTGACCTCTGTCTACCCCTGTATTGGGAATTGCGTGAAGATATTATTTATATATTATATATATTTTTATACATAAAACACTGTTTTTCGTTAGCTAAATCTATACGTTTGCTTAAAAATACTTAATATCTCTACGACTCCTTTCTTAAATACTCTTCAGACCAATAGATGGCGTAGTAAAGTAAAACGTCACCTGGGCAAACACTGGCCGCTTATTATTTACTCGAACCACGTGCGCAACCATTACTTGGCCCATTTCCGAGTCGGTGATAAAGAACGGGCTGTGAATGCGAGTTTGATTTTGCAATGGAAGTCGGCTAGGAGCAATAATGTGAGCAAGTAATTCGTTTGACCTCGCCTGAGAAGTAAATTGAGTATACCGTTTGCTATTCTTCATAATTTCTCCATTTCTATTGAATTTAGTTGATATAAGTAATATATAAGTCACGATAGCCGTGTTGTTGGGTGGACGGAATTTCGAGTCGAGAGACCCGAGTTCGATCCCCAGGTGGCAGTACCAATGAGTTTTTCAAAAAAACTTATGTACGAATTTCATCGTTGGCTTGGACATAAAGGCGGCGACGGGCTCACCACCTGTCACGTTGTCCCGAAAATATCTTCGGTGGAAGGTGGGTCAAAGGGACTTAATTGTCTATACTTGACCTCTGTCTACCCCTGTATTGGGAATTGCGTGAAGATATTTTTTTTTTATTTTATTTAAGTAATATTATTATTATATAATAATGAATAATAGAAAGCTTTTCGTAGGCTGTTACGGCCTATAATTGGGCGAAGAACCACCAAATAAAAGCTCAAATTGTAATACATGCTTTTTGGTTGCTTTACATAAGTTTGTGTGATTTTTGATAACTTTCTCTTTGATAATAGTCACCATAGCCAAGTGCGCTCGAATAGACTCAATTTTCTAGACCTCTGTATACACCAGTTCTGGGATAACGCGTGAGGATAAAGTATATAACCTATCAGGTATAAATATCAAATTTAAAAGTGCCTGTATAAACATTGCAAGTAAATAAGCAGGCTCGAATAACGTTTCTACATTTTGATCGGCAAATGATTGATGGCAGGAAATATCCGACCTTATTGATTTTAAAATATAGGCACGGCTTTCGCTTTGTACAAGAAAATATTTCACGATATCTTTAATCTTATAACGTTTATTTCAAATATTTTACGTTATGTCGGCATAATGAAGAAGGAAAGAAATAAAGAACTTTTATTTGGGATATACTTCAACATACATACAAGTAAATAACTAAAGATCCATAAATTATTAAAAAAATATCTTCATGCCATTCTCAATACTAGCGTAGACAGAGGTTTAGACAGTTTAGTCATTCCGAACCATACTTCACTTATTTTGAAACGTGAGAGATAGTGAGACTTTCGCCGCCTTTATGTCCAAACCAACGATATGAATCGTAAATAAGTTTAAAAAAAACTTATTAGGCTCGTAGCCTGTCTCCTGAGGATCGAATTCGGGTATCTTGATTCGAAGTCCGATCACACATCCCCTCAGCTATCGAGACTTTTTATTAATTTTATGCTTAAAAAACTAAGTCTACTTCTTCGAACTTTATCAGAATGCAAATAGAACAATGAACTAACTCGGCACTCATTTAAAATCAATTATTAAGTTGTAATTTCACTAAGGACTTCGCGATTGGATCTGCTGGTGCCTTAACTTTGTCCCGATTTGTCTTTATTTTCAGAAATAATTAAATCTAAATCTTGTCTGTCAGGTTTCTACGAAAACAACAAAGCATTTATTTTATCAATTTAATAATTCTGACCAGTGATTTAGGTTTCTATGACAGGAAATTTTGAATAAAAAGAAATACATTGACATCCATATATGGATAGGGACATACATCACATACATTCCAGTGATTCGTTGCGTGTTATGGAATCAGAAACAACGAAGGTACAACAAACACCCAGACCCGATAAAATGTTGAAAAAGTCAAGAGATGATCCCAAGGTGAAGTGCTAGCACCGATGGGGTTTTTACTAACTTATGTATGATTTATATCGTTGACTTGGACATAAAGTCGGTGACGGCTCACCGTCTATCAAATTCTCGTTTACGTTATCTTT
>JAGSMR010000670.1:0-15927 GCA_029286605.1 Sericinus montela | reverse complement strand
TCGGCATAATGAAGAAGGAAAGAAATAAAGAACTTTTATTTGGGATATACTTCAACATACATACAAGTAAATAACTAAAGATCCATAAATTATTAAAAAAATATCTTCATGCCATTCTCAATACTAGCGTAGACAGAGGTTTAGACAGTTTAGTCATTCCGAACCATACTTCACTTATTTTGAAACGTGAGAGATAGTGAGACTTTCGCCGCCTTTATGTCCAAACCAACGATATGAATCGTAAATAAGTTTAAAAAAAACTTATTAGGCTCGTAGCCTGTCTCCTGAGGATCGAATTCGGGTATCTTGATTCGAAGTCCGATCACACATCCCCTCAGCTATCGAGACTTTTTATTAATTTTATGCTTAAAAAACTAAGTCTACTTCTTCGAACTTTATCAGAATGCAAATAGAACAATGAACTAACTCGGCACTCATTTAAAATCAATTATTAAGTTGTAATTTCACTAAGGACTTCGCGATTGGATCTGCTGGTGCCTTAACTTTGTCCCGATTTGTCTTTATTTTCAGAAATAATTAAATCTAAATCTTGTCTGTCAGGTTTCTACGAAAACAACAAAGCATTTATTTTATCAATTTAATAATTCTGACCAGTGATTTAGGTTTCTATGACAGGAAATTTTGAATAAAAAGAAATACATTGACATCCATATATGGATAGGGACATACATCACATACATTCCAGTGATTCGTTGCGTGTTATGGAATCAGAAACAACGAAGGTACAACAAACACCCAGACCCGATAAAATGTTGAAAAAGTCAAGAGATGATCCCAAGGTGAAGTGCTAGCACCGATGGGGTTTTTACTAACTTATGTATGATTTATATCGTTGACTTGGACATAAAGTCGGTGACGGCTCACCGTCTATCAAATTCTCGTTTACGTTATCTTTACGACCTTCAAATCAACATACATACAAGTAAATAACTAAAGATCCATAAATTATTAAAAAATATCTTCATGCCATTCTCAATACTAGCGTAGACAGAGGTTTAGACAGTTTAGTCATTCCGAACCATACTTCACTTATTTTGAAACGTGAGAGATAGTGAGACTTTCGCCGCCTTTATGTCCAAACCAACGATATGAATCGTAAATAAGTTTAAAAAAAACTTATTAGGCTCGTAGCCTGTCTCCTGAGGATCGAATTCGGGTATCTTGATTCGAAGTCCGATCACACATCCCCTCAGCTATCGAGACTTTTTATTAATTTTATGCTTAAAAAACTAAGTCTACTTCTTCGAACTTTATCAGAATGCAAATAGAACAATGAACTAACTCGGCACTCATTTAAAATCAATTATTAAGTTGTAATTTCACTAAGGACTTCGCGATTGGATCTGCTGGTGCCTTAACTTTGTCCCGATTTGTCTTTATTTTCAGAAATAATTAAATCTAAATCTTGTCTGTCAGGTTTCTACGAAAACAACAAAGCATTTATTTTATCAATTTAATAATTCTGACCAGTGATTTAGGTTTCTATGACAGGAAATTTTGAATAAAAAGAAATACATTGACATCCATATATGGATAGGGACATACATCACATACATTCCAGTGATTCGTTGCGTGTTATGGAATCAGAAACAACGAAGGTACAACAAACACCCAGACCCGATAAAATGTTGAAAAAGTCAAGAGATGATCCCAAGGTGAAGTGCTAGCACCGATGGGGTTTTTTACTAACTTATGTATGATTTATATCGTTGACTTGGACATAAAGTCGGTGACGGGCTCACCGTCTATCAAATTCTCGTTTACGTTATCTTTACGACCTTCAAATATTCGTTTGAGAGCACCGATGGGGTTTTACTAACTTATGTATGATTTATATCGTTGACTTGGACATAAAGTCGGTGACGGGCTCACCGTCTATCAAATTCTCGTTTACGTTATCTTTACGACCTTCAAATATTCGTTTGAGAGAGATTAGAGCCCTGAGAAACGGCTACTACATCCAAGGAAGGCAGCAGGCGCGCAAATTACCCACTCCTGGCACGGGAGGAAGACGAAAAATAACGATACGGGACCTTTACGAGGCCTCGTAATCGGAATGAGCACTTTTAAATATTTTAACGAGGAACAATTGGAGGGCAAGTTCGGTGCCAGTGCAGCCGCGGTAACTCCAGCCCACAGCGTATACTAAAATTGTTGCGGTTAAAAAGCTCGAAGTTGCATTTGTGCGCTGCGTTGTCGGTGTACGCATCCGCGGTGATACTGGACACATATACCAGGAGCATATTGTCGGTGAGCCGTCGGTAAACGGCGGTTCAATATCAGTAACTTATCGCGGTGCTCTTCGGTGAGTGTCGAGATGGGCTGACAATTTTACTTTGGAACAAATTAGAGTGTCTCAAAGTGGCTCAAAATGCTGCTGAATATTTCATATGGAATAATAGAATATGATCTCGGTTCTATTTTGTTGCTTCTCAGAACCCGAGGTAATGATTAATAGGGATAACTGGGGGTATTCGTATTAAGGGACGTTGAGGTGAAATTTGGATCGTCGCAAGACGAACATCAGCGAAAGCGCATTTGCCAAAGGTGTTTTCGATCAATCAAGAACGAAAGTTAGAGGTCTGAAGATTAGATACCGCCCTAGTTCTAACCGTAAATATGTCATTCAGCGATCCGCCGACGTTGCCATTACGATGGCTCGGCGGGCAGCTTCCGGGAAACCAAAGATTTTGGACCTGGGGAGTATGGTTGCAAAGCTGGAAACTTAAAGGAATTGACGAAGGGCACCACTAGGAGTGGAGAGCCTGCGGCTTAATTTGACTCAACACGGAAATCTCACCAGGCCCGGACACCGAAGGATTAATAGATTAACAGCTCTTCTTGATTCGGTGGTGGAAGTGCATGGGCTGTTCTTAGTTGGTGGAGCGATTTGTCTGGTTAATTCCGATAACGAACGAGACTTAGCTCAATAGGCGTCGTTATTTAGGTGTGCGAAGCCGTCACGCAACTCACTGGCGACGTATTAAAATTCTTCTTAGAGGGACCGGCGGCTTCGAGCCGCACGGAGATTGAGCAATAACAGGTCTGTGATGCCCTTAGATGTCCGGGGCTGCACGCGCGCTACACTGACTGGCTCAGCGTGTGCCTACCCTAGGCCGGCAGGCGCGGGTAACCCGTTGAACCCCATTCGTGATGGGGATCGGGGATTGCAATTATTCCCCATGAACGAGGAATTCCCAGTAAGTGCGGGTCATAAGCTTGCGTTGATTAAGTCCCTGCCCTTTGTACACACCGCCCGTCGCTACTACCGATTGGATGGTTTAGTGAGGTTCGGACCGACACACGCGGTGGCTTCACGGCCGTCGGCGTTGCTGGGAAGTTGGACCAAACTTGATCATTTAGAGGAAGTAAAAGTCGTAACAAGGTTTCCAGGGGAACTCATGGAAGGATCATTAACGTGTACGTGATGATGTTATTTTTTGTATTATACAAAAATAATATTATTCATAATTCATATAATCCGAACAATTTCAATTTAATTGCCGTTCGACGTTCTTCTCCAGCGCAATTATACCGCGTCGGAGTTCGATTCGTCGGCGAAAGTATCGCCGACAAACCAAACGGAACGTTTGATCTGGCAGAAATCCGCGCCGGTTAGTTTCGGTCCGATAAAGGTGAGCGCTATATAAGAGAACAAACCATGCGGTTTAGAATAAGAACAATGTGATCGTTAACGTCGCCGTGCGTTATTTGCCCCGTTCATTTTCTAATCGTTATAAAAATTTCTCACTTTAAGAGAAATCGCATTAATGTTATCGGTGTGTTTATTAGCTAATTAACAACACAATAAAGCAATTACCCTGGACGGTGGACTACTTCTGGCTCGCGTGGGTCGATGAAGAACGCAGTTAACTGCGCGTCATAGTGTGAACCAGACACATTTGAACATCGACATTTCGAACGCACATTGCGGTCCGTGAAATATCCAGGAATCACTCCTGTCTGAGGGCTTATTGTTAAAAATATTTTATCATTAATTGTTCTTCCTCAAACGTGGTCGAACAACGACGGTTCCGTTGAGGGTTGAGCGTTTCGCTGAGACTTTCAAAAGTTTTGCGGTGCGCTCTAACTTTCGGTCCGTTTAAATATTATTATAAATTGCATAGTTTACGAAACGCATACACGCGAACGCGTATATCTTCGCGAAATGCGCGTTAGCGAGCGGCGTCCCTGCGACGCGCGACCACCGACCTCTATATAGCATAGAACGTCGGAGGGCATGCGCGCTGTTCGTCAGGACGTTTGCGTCTCGCAATTGCGCGCGTTCTGCACGATTGTAATCGCGAGCCGGGCGATTGTTACGTTCACCAATAAATACGAAACATAATAAGTAGGTGACTGGACGTCCGAAGAGCGCCTCTGACGACAGATTGACTTGTGCGTATGCATATATGTGCTGGTCTCAGGTCGTCGTTGCGCTAACGGATATCGTCTGCCTCGATTTATCGTTGGCCCCAGATCAGGAGGATCATCTGCCGAATTTAAGCATATGGCAAGGAGAAAAGAAACCGTCAAGGATTTCCGGTAAAAGAGAGCGAACAGGAAAGAGCCCAGCATTGAAATCCCGCGTTTCTGAACGCGCGGGAGGAGGAAGGCAGCGTTCCCCAGGTTCCGCTCGCTCAAAGCCCATACCTCGTAACCGAAGTTTCGGCCCTGAACGGGCCGTTTTCCTGCAGAGGGTGCCAGCCCAGCGATGAGGGCGGCGGCGTGAGAGGGACTTCCCAAGAGTCGGTTGTTTGAGAGTGCAGCCTCAAGCGGGTAAACCCATCTGGCACAACATTACCGCGTGACTGATAGCACAAGTACCGTGAGGGAAAGTTGAAGAAACTTGAAGAGAGAGTTCAAGAGTACGAAACCGCTCAAACCGCGAAACTCGAATGAACGAATCTGAGATTCATCGTCACCTGCGGCGTACGCGCTCGCGCCTGATGACGTCCGTCCTCAATCGGGTAGCGCGGCGTCACGGGACGGCGCGTCGACGTTCGCGGACGGCGTGCACTTCTCTCAGTAATACACGCCCGACCTGTCTGACGTCGGTCTGGCGCTTCGGGAGTCTGGCCCGTCCTCCGCGACGCCGGTGATCGACGGTGGCCGACCGGCTGTCGGACGGTAGGAAGACATGAATCGCGCGCACGCGCACATTCTAAAGCGCGTCCTAGTCTGACGCAAGACAACGTCGTTATCGAGGTCCTGCCGTTGCGCGGATACTCGGTGAAAAGGTCTGTTGTCGCCGCCGTGCAGTCCGGACCGTGCGCGTCCTTAGTCGGCGATGATTCAGTTTCGGGCACTGCAGGACCCGTCTTGAAACACGACGGACCAAGGAGTCTAGCATGCGCGAGTCATTGAGTTATGTATAAACCAGAAAGGCACAACGAAGTGAAGCGCGGCGCCATCGCGCGCCTGTGGGAGGATGGAGTCGATCCTCGATCGACCTCGCACCTCCCCGAGGCGCGTCCTGCTCAATTCGTGAATGCAGGCGCGCTCTTAGCAGAGATGCTGGGACCCTTTAAAAGATGGTGAACTATGCCTGTCAGGTCGAAGTCAGGGGAACCCTGATGGAGGACCGTAGCGATTCTGACGTGCAAAATCGATCGTCGGAAGATCAATCACCGAACCATCTAGTAGCTGTTCCGTCCGAAGCCTTCAGGATAGCTTGGCGTCGATGACGAACACGTCCCATCCGGTAAAGTGAATGATTAGGAGGCATTGAAGGAAACCAGACCCTCAACCCATTCTCAAATTTTAACAGGAGGAACTCCCGGCTTACTCTGAACGATGTGCCGGAGATCTACGACGGTGCCGGCGGCCAATTTTGGTAAGCGGCGAACTGGCGCTGTGGGATGAACTAAACGGTGTTAAGGCGCCAAAACGCTCATGGACACCATGAAAGGCGTTGGTCGCCCGCGACAGCAGGACGGTGCTGCGGAAGTCGTGAACTGCTAAGGAGTGTGCAAACGACTCACCTGCCAGCTAAATCATTCTGAAATGGATGGCGCTGAAGCGTTTTGCTCGGTACACCGTCGTTACGCAAGTGCGACGTGTTAACGCATGTCGTCATTACGCCGTAACGAGTAGATGCGCGGCGGTGAGCGCAGAAGCGGGTCTGGGCGTGAGCCCGCCTGGAGCCCGTCGGTGCAGATCTGGTGGTAGTAGCAAATACCCAGCGAGGCCCCTGAGGACTGACGTAGAAGGGTTTCGCGTGAACAGTAGTTGCTCGCGAGCCGCCCATCCTAAAGCCCGGGTTGAGAGATCTTAGTGTCGATGTGGCGTGTTTTTCTAACGTATTATCAAAAATGATAAAAGATAAAATAACGTCTTTGAGCGAAAGGGAATCGTCTTATTCCGGAACCCCGGCAGCGTGGAACTGTTTCAATAATCGTTCCTCGTTTCAAAGCGAGTGTTCGACGGGGTAACCCGCAAAGGCCTGAAGACGCCGCCGAGGGGTCCGTGGGAAGAGTTTTCTTTCCGCCTGAGCGTTCGAGTTCCATGGAATCCTGGCGTGAAGGGAGATATGGTTCGAACGCGAAGAGCACCGCATTTGCCAGGTGTGCGGTGCCCGGACACTCTCTGCGGACCTTGAAATTCAGGTGAGGGATGCGGAGATGTCGCGCCGGTTCGCCCATATCCGCAGCAGGTTCCAAGGTGAAAGGGTGTTTCAGTCGATAGAACAATGTAGGTAAGGGAAGTCAAAAATGGATCCGTAACTTCAAATGTAAGGATTGGCTCTGAGGACCGGGGCGTGTCGGGTTTGGATGGAAGTGGATGCGGCCGGTGCCGGGCCTGGTCGATGCTCGTTTTCGTCCTCGGGGCGTTCGGGCTGAACTGACCCGCGTTCCGGCCTTCCGCGGATCTTCTAGCCGGGTGGTCGCGTCCGTTTGCCTTCGTAGTGTGCGATGGCGTTGCTCCCGTACGAACGCGTTCAACGGCCGCGCCCAGAACTGGCACGGACAAGTGGGGAAACCGACTGTCTAATTAAACAAAGCATTGCGATGAAGTCTCGCGGTGTTGACGCGGGTACCGTGATTTCGCCCAGTGCTGCTCTGAACGTCAACGAAGAAATTCAAGTGCGGGTAAACGGCGCGGGAGTAATTCATGACTCTCTTGATAGAAGCTAAATGCTCCCCGTCATTCAGAATTAGTGACGCGCATGAATGGATTAACGAGATTCCCACCGTCCCCATCTAGCTTTCATCTGGAAGCGAACCACAGCAGCCAAGGGAACGGGCTTGGGAATCAGCGGGGAAAGAAGCACCCTGTTGAGCTTTAATTTCAGTCTGTCAAGGAGACATGAGAGGTGTGAAAAGTATGCGGGTGTCGTTCGCGGTCGTCGCTGAAAACCATCACTTTCATTGTTTCATTACTTTACTCGGTTGGCGGAAGCGGTGCGCGGTCGATTTTATCGGCGGCGGCACGGTGTTTCGTTCCAGTGCAGAGTGGCGTTGCGGCGAAATGTCGCTGTCGCCGTACAACTCCTGCGTGATTCCACCGAGGACACCGCCAGGCGGGGAGTTTGATCAGGCGGGTACATCTGTCAAAGAATAACGCAGGTGTCCTATACAGCTCAGCGAGGACAGAAACCGCGTGGAGCAAAAGGGGCAAAAGCTATTGGATCTGGATGTTCAGTACGCATAGGGACTGCGAAAGCACGGCCTATCGATCCCTTTAGTATAAAAGAGCTTTTAGCAAGAGGTGCCAGAAAAGTTACCACAGGGATAAAACTGGCTTGTGGCGGCCAAGCGTTCATAGCGACGTTGCTTTTTGATCCTTCGATGTCGGCTCTTCCTATCATTGCGAAGCAAAAATTCGCGCGTTGGATTGTTCACCCATCAAAAGTGAACGTGAGCTGTTTAGACCGTCGACAGGTTAGTTTTACCCTCATCAGATGGCTCCTCGTCGTTGCGATAGCACACTGCTCAGTACGAGAGGAACCGCAGTTTCCCGACATTTGGTTCATGCACTCGGTCGAGCGGCCGGTGGTGCAGTCACCATCCGCGGATTATGCCTGAACGCCCCTAAGGCCGCAGGGGCCAGCCTAGCTCGAATCCGGCAAGGATATGCTCACTGCGGAATTCCCGGAGAGTCGGGAGGCTCTAAACAATGTGACTTTACGAAGTCGCGCCGGGCCTCGGTGCGGTGCGTGACGTCGAAAGCTCATTTGATCTCGGCGATCGGTGCTATCGGTTTTAACACGTGCATCACGGCGCCGAGGGTCCGAATTAACCTCCCAGTCTGATGTCGGAGCTCGGAAGGTTCAGACGACTCTTACGTTCCTGGCGGGTGTTGTGCTCGGTAGAGCAGCGTCGTGCTGCGATCTGTTGAGACCTCAGCCCCACGCCAGGTGATTCGTCCGAGGACGATCTGATATATAACGCGTGCTGTGTACCACGCAGGACCTCTACCTTAATAATAACGAGTCCGAGCCCTGCTTTACACACGGCACACGATAAAGTTTTGGTTGCGTTCGGTCGCATGCCGTTGTTGTGGAACGTGCGTATATACGTTATAATGCGACGGTTTCTGTTATAAATTTTATTTCATATTAATACACGAACGCCTAATAAATGATAGGAAATAATTTTTACTCTTTTCGTCATAGTTCGATTCTTTACATAGTTCGATCGATACACGAACGCCCCAATAACATATAAAAAATTTTAAATTATACGCCTAATGAAAATCAATACGCGAACGCCCCCATCGAACACGATTACGAATTTCCTTCTTGTATATTATTTTCAAACGCATATTATTATTCAAAATTCATTGTTGCAAAGGCCGTAAGTAATCCAATCGAATCGAACTCGTTTCGCCTTACTTACTTACTCACTTACTTGCTTACTTAAACTCTATAAATATCGAGACACAGAGACAGAGTTTATTATATTATATAACAAACATTAAAATGAAATCAAACATGCCTAACATAATTTATTTACAGCTATGTCATATTATTATTACCTAATTAAGACGATTGACGAAGTGAACGTTATCAAAATTTTAATACAAACTACCATATGCGTGATAATACGCTGTGCTGTTCCATTAAAGTAATCGACCCGCAATAAACGTATTAAAATTCTGATGAATTCTCTTTCAGCCCTCCCCAGATACTAAAAAGAGAAGTTCGAAGAGACGTTATGTCAATACGCGAACGCACCGCATTGACATAGAAGAATTTCGCTAATGAACACGTTGGAACATCGTCCTATAACATTTTTTTTCCTCTAATAGATCCCAGATTAATCACGTTAATCGAATAATAACAGTAATCGTTCGTAATATGCAGAAAATTTATTTCTTCGTGAGACGATCGGATCAAATATATCAACACGTGCGAACGCCCCATTGACTTTGGATGAATTTATCGAATGGAAATAAAATGTGTCTAAAAAATATATGTTTAAGCATGTCAATACAGTTTTGATAGTACAATAGTATATACGTACGCGATTATTATTCAACTTTCACTTTGATAGACGTTTGACGAATTAGGTTCATTCAGGGCTTAAGCAACGTGCATCGATATAGAATCAATACGCGAACGCCCTGATTCGACTTGAACGGATTTCTCGCTTAGTGAATCAGCGAATACATGTAACGTGTACGTTGGCAATTGATATATCATATATTTTTTTAAATTATATCATCACATTTATGGTGTATTATGGGTCATTGTAATTGAATTTTGAATTGATATTGATTTTAAAAATCAATACACGAAATTGATTCTGGATTGAGTTTTTCGTAATATGTCTCCGCGGAAATCCTTCTCGAATTTTTACGAAAAATTTTAGGAACGGCGCTGGTTTTGGCGTTGGCTGCGATGGCTGGGCGGTCAGACATTCTCGACGCTGTTCCGATCCACCGGAAGCTCCCCTGGATACTGATTTTTATTTACTTCAGGTATAGCGATCGTGATCGTGACGGAGCGGCGGCCGGTGGCGGTGGCCGATGTGCCATTTCAAAACTTAACCAAACAACCGCCATCACCACCACCACCGCCACCACCACCACCACCACCACCACCACCGCCACCGCGCCCGCCGCCCCCGCCGCCACCGCCGCCACCACCGCCACCACCACCACCACCACCACCACCACCACCACCACCACCACCACTAGAGAACCACCACCACCACCAGACCCTCAGACGCAAACCCTTGAACGTAGATATGCAGAAGAAAAAAATGCGGCCGCGATGGCGATGGCGATGGCGATGGCGATGGCGATGGCGTGGCTGCGCTGTGGCCAGCCAGTGGGACCCCGGGTTCGAGTCTACCTTGGTCGCTGTTAGAAAAATATGTGAAGATAGGTGTGACACGTTCGTCGACATTCAAGTGTACGGTACGGTCTTTTCGCGGAGGGTCATTACAACGGTCCGACATATATAGACTGGCGGCGAGCGGCGCTCGGTCCCGAAAGATAGTGTAAAGAAGTTATGTAGTTGTGTGTTTGTGTTGATATTTCGCGGCGTCAGTGTAGCAAGCAGTGTATGTAATATGTGTTGTGTGGACACTTGTTTGTTGTGAAACAACATATATTCATTTCTCGCGATACTTTTGCCGCGTTTTGGTCTTTTTTATATAACACCTTAACGTCTTTAACCTATCTTAACAATATCAGTAGACCTACGGTTTTATAAAAGAAAACCGTTCGTCTCTCTGTTGAACTGTGACGGACGACGTCTCCGTTTATTGAATCGGTTGACGTTTAAATAGCGTTCGTTTAAATTTAGACGATTGCCGTTCGACGCGCGAGTCGACTTCGCCTCGTCGTTAACGTTCTCGTCGTTATAATCATGCACGTCGCCGTTGCTTAACGTTATAAAAACGTTAACCATCGGGACGATGTCTTATGAATATACATTCGTGGATATGATCTCTAACACCGGGCGATGAATATCGTTAATGTTTAACGCAGATATTATGTTAAACGATTTTATATGAGTGAAGTACCGAAACGTCTCGTTGTCGAACGTTCAATGAATTTGGATCGCAACGTGGTCCGTCAGTAGGTCTGGAAATAGCCGAGCCCGTGAAGTGAGATATCGGATCGGGCCGTCGCCAGACTGAATACAAATTCATCAATTTGATACGGCACCGATGTGTCTGTGCGTTTTATACACGCCGACTAATCGAGTTGCACGTGTCTCTCGGAGTGAGACGCACGATTCGAGAGTTTACGCTAACGCGTATCTCCGTTCGCATGTCAGCCCCTGGTTGATCCTGCCAGTAGTTATATGCTTGTCTCAAAGATTAAGCCATGCATGTCTCAGTGCAAGCCGTATTAAGGCGATACCGCGAATGGCTCAATATATCAGTTTTGGTTCCTTAGATCTTACCTCGGTTACTTGGATAACTGTGGTAATTCTAGAGCTAATACATGCAATCAGAACCTGACCAGTGATGGATGAGTGTTTTTATTAGATCAAAACCAATCGACGGAGGGCCTCGCGTCCGAAGTCGTTAATTTTGATGAATCTGGATAACTTTGCCGATCGCATGGTCCAGCACCGGCGACGCATCTTTCAAATGTCTGCCTTATCAACTTCGATGGTAGTTTCTGCGACTACCATGGTTGTCACGGGTAACGGGGAATCAGGGTTCGATTCCGGAGAGGGAGCCTGAGAAACGGCTACCACATCCGCGAAGGCAGCAGGCGCGCAATTACCCACTCCCGGCACGGGGAGGTAGTGACGAAAATAACGATACGGGACTCTTACGAGGCCTCGTAATCGGAATGAGTACACTTTAAATATTTTAACGAGGAACAATTGAGGGCAAGTCTGGTGCCAGCAGCCGCGGTAACTCCAGCTCCAATAGCGTATACTAAAATTGTTGCGGTTAAAAAGCTCAGAAGTTGCATTTGTGCGCCGCGTTGTCGGTGCACCGCATCCGCGGTGATACTGACACGTCTGCGGAGCATATCGTCGGTGAGCCGTCGGTAAAACGGCGGTTCAATATCAAAATCCTATCGCGGTGCTCTTCGGTGAGTGTCGAGATGGGCTGACAATTTTACTTTGAACAAATTAGAGTGCTCAAAGGGCTCAAAATGCTGCTTGAATATTTCTGCATGGAATAATAGAATATGATCTCGGTTCTATTTTGTTGGTTTTCAGAACTCCGAGGTAATGATTAATAGGATAACTGGGGGCATTCGTATTGTGCCGCTAGAGGTGAAATTCTTGGACCGGCGCAAGACGGACGAAAGCGAAAGCATTTGCCAAGAATGTTTTCATTAATCAAGAACGAAAGTCGGAGGTTCGAAGACGATCAGATACCGCCCTAGTTCTAACCGTAAATATGTCATTCCAGCGATCCGCCGACGTTACTACGATGGCTCGGCGGGCAGCTTCCGGGAAACCAAAGATTTTGACTCCGGGGAGTATGGTTGCAAAGCTGAAACTTAAAGGAATTGACGGAAGGGCACCACCAGGAGTGGAGCCTGCGGCTTAATTTGACTCAACACGGGAAACCTCACCCGGCCCGGACACGGACAGGATTGACAGATTGATAGCTCTTTCTCGATTCCGTGGGTGGTGGTGCATGGCCGTTCTTAGTTGGTGGAGCGATTTGTCTGGTTAATTCCGATAACGAACGAGACTCTAGCCTGTTAAATAGGCGTCGTCATTTAGGTGTGCGTGGCTTCGTCACGCAACTCACTGGCGACGTATTAAAATTCTTCTTAGAGGGACCGGCGGCTTCGAGCCGCACGAGATTGAGCAATAACAGGTCTGTGATGCCCTTAGATGTCCGGGGCTGCACGCGCGCTACACTGAAGGAATCAGCATGTTCTCCTGGCCTAGAGGCCTGGCAACCCGTTGAAACTCCTTCGTGCTGGGATTGGGGTTTGCAATTATCCCCATAAACGAGGAATTCCTAGTAAGCGCGAGTCATAAGCTCGCGTTGATTACGTCCCCTGCCCCTTGTACACACCGCCCGTCGCTACTACCGATTGAATGATTTAGTGAGGTCTTCGACCGACACGCGGTGGCTTCACGGGCCGTCGGCGTTGCTGGGAAGTTGACCAAACTTGATCATTTAGAGGAAGTAAAAGTCGTAACAAGGTTTCCGTAGGGGAACCTGCGGAAGGATCATTAACGTGTACGTGATGATGTTATTTTTTGTATTATACAAAAATAATATTATTCATGTTCATATAATCCGAACAATTTCAATTTAATTGCCGTTCGACGTTCTTCCCGCGCAATTATACCGCGTCGGAGTTCGATTCGTCGGCGAGCGCACGCCGGGATAAACCAAACGGAACGTTTGATCTGGCAGAAATCCGCGCCGGTTAGTTTCGGTCCGATAAAGGTGAGCGCTATACAAGAGAACAAACCACATGCGGTTTAGAATAAGAACAATGTGATCGTTAACGTCGCCGTGCGTTATCGGTCTCCGTTCATTTTCTAACGTTATAAAAATTTCTCACTTTATGAGAAATCGCACATCGTTATCGGTGTGTTTATTAGCTAATTAACAACACAATAAAACAATTACCCTGGACGGTGGATCACTTGGCTCGCGGGTCGATGAAGAACGCAGTTAACTGCGCGTCAGCAGTGTGAACTGCAGGACACATTTGAACATCGACATTTCGAACGCACATTGCGGTCCGTGGAGAAATATCCAGGACCACTCCTGTCTGAGGGCCGGCTGTTAAAAATATTTTACCACACTGTTCTTCCTCAAACGTGGTCGAACAATTGACGGTTCCGTTGAGGGTTGAGCGTTTCCGTTGAGACTTTCAAAAGTTTTGCGGTGCGCTCTAACTTTCGGTCCGTTTGGTATTGACATATTATAAATTCGTATAGTTTACGAACGCATACACGCGAACGCGTACATTCGCGACGCGCGTTAAGCGAGCGGCGTCCCTGCGACGCGCGACTCTACGACTCTATATAGCATAGAACGTCGGAGGCATGCGCTGTTCGTCAGTGACGTTTGCGTCTCGCAATTGCGCGCGTTCTGCACGATTGTAATCGCGAGCTGTACATCGTTACGTTCACTAATAAATACGAAACATATTGCTAGGCGGATTCCGACGTCCGAAGAGCTCGACGACAGATTGACTTGTGCGTATGCATATATGTGCTGGTCTCTAGGTCGTCGTTGCGCTAACGGATATCGCGTCTGCCTCGATTTTTATCGTTGGTCTTCAGATCAGGAGGATCACCCGCCGAATTTAAGCATATTAGTAAGCGGAGGAAAAGAAACTAACAAGGATTTCCTTAGTAGCGGCGAGCGAACAGGAAAGAGCCCAAGACTGAATCCCGCGGTCGTTTCGAACGCGGAGATGTGGTGCGTTCGGGAGGTTCCGCCTCGTCGTCGATACTCCTGTCCGTTCGTCTTGAACGGGCCGTTTTCCCGTAGAGGGTGCCAGGCCCGTAGCGACGGAGGGCGGCGGCGAGAGGGACTCTCCTAAGAGTCGGGTTGCTTGAGAGTGCAGCCCAAGTGGGTGTGGTAACCCATCTAAGGCTAAATATTACCGCGAGATCGATAGCGAACAAGTACCGTGGAGGGAAAGCGCTGAAAGAACTTTGAAGAGAGAGTTCAAGAGTACGTGAAACCGTTCAGTAAACCTGCGAAACTCGAATGAACGAACGGAGATTCATCGTCACTCCGCGGCGTACGCGTTTGCGCCTGATGACGTCCATCCTTAATCGCAGCGGGCGTCACGACGGCGCGTCGACGTTCGCGGACGCGTGCACCTCTCAGTAATACATCGCGATTCCGTTCGATGTCGGTCTAAGCGCCTCTCGGGAGTCCATTCGTCCCTCTCAAAACGGACGGTGACCGACGGTGGCCGACCGGTCAGTTTGGACGGCAGAAGACACGAATCGCGCACGCACATTCTAAAGCGCGTCCGGCCCGACGCAAGACAACGTCGTCATCGAGGTCCCGCCGTTGCGCGGACATCTTTGCGGCGCGTCTGTTGTCGCTGCCGTGCAGTCTCGACCGTGCGCGTTCCAGTCGGCGATTCAGTTTCGGCACTCGCAGGACCCGTCTTGAAACACGGACCAAGGGAGTTCAGTATGTGCGAGTCATTGAGTTATGTATAAACTGAAAGGCACAATGGGGTGGGAAGGCGCTAGTCGCGCGCTCAGGAGGATGGAGCGTCGATCTCGATCGGCCTCCCAATTCCCTGAGGCGTCCTTCGTTTCAATTCGTGAATGCAGGCGCGGCTCTTAGCAGAGATGTTGGACCCGAAAGATGGTGAACTACGCCGGTCAGGTCGAAGTCAGGGGAAACCCTGATGGAGGACCGTAGCGATTCTGACGCAACCGATCGTCGGAATCCGGGTATAGGGGCGAAGATTAATCGAACCATATCTAGTAGCTGGTTCCGTCCTGAAGTTTCCTCGTGTGATAGCTGGCGTCGATGACGAACAGTCTCATCCGGTAAAGCGAATGATTAGGAGGCATTGGGGCCGAAACGACCTCAACCTATTCTCAAATCCTTTAAATGTAGGAGAACCCGGCTTACTCGAACGATGAAGCCGGAGATCTTGATGACGTTAAGTGGGCCAATTTTAAAGCAGAACTGGCGCTGTGGGATGAACCAAATGCAGTGTTAAGGCGCCTAAAAACGCCCGCGGACACCATGAAAGGCGTTGGTCGCTCGCGACAGCAGGACGGTGGCCAAGTGGAAGTCGGAATCCGCCAAGGAGTGTGCAACGACTCACCTGCTGAAAGCAACCAGCCCTGAAAATGGATGGCGCTGGAAGGTTTTGCCTATACACCACCGTTACGCGCGCGGACGTGTTAACGTACGTCGTCATTACGCCGTAACGGCAGGACGCGCGGCGGTGAGCGCAGAAGGGTTCGGGCGTGAGCCCGCCTGAGCCTCCAAGGTCGGTGCAGATCTGGTGGTGGTAGCAAAT
>JAGSMR010000669.1:0-16010 GCA_029286605.1 Sericinus montela | reverse complement strand
AATACCCAGCGAGGCGACCGTGCGCGTTCCAGTCGGCGATTCAGTTTCGGCACTCGCAGGACCCGTCTTGAAACACGGACCAAGGGAGTTCAGTATGTGCGAGTCATTGAGTTATGTATAAACTGAAAGGCACAATGGGGTGGGAAGGCGCTAGTCGCGCGCTCAGGAGGATGGAGCGTCGATCTCGATCGGCCTCCCAATTCCCTGAGGCGTCCTTCGTTTCAATTCGTGAATGCAGGCGCGGCTCTTAGCAGAGATGTTGGACCCGAAAGATGGTGAACTACGCCGGTCAGGTCGAAGTCAGGGGAAACCCTGATGGAGGACCGTAGCGATTCTGACGCAACCGATCGTCGGAATCCGGGTATAGGGGCGAAGATTAATCGAACCATATCTAGTAGCTGGTTCCGTCCTGAAGTTTCCTCGTGTGATAGCTGGCGTCGATGACGAACAGTCTCATCCGGTAAAGCGAATGATTAGGAGGCATTGGGGCCGAAACGACCTCAACCTATTCTCAAATCCTTTAAATGTAGGAGAACCCGGCTTACTCGAACGATGAAGCCGGAGATCTTGATGACGTTAAGTGGGCCAATTTTAAAGCAGAACTGGCGCTGTGGGATGAACCAAATGCAGTGTTAAGGCGCCTAAAAACGCCCGCGGACACCATGAAAGGCGTTGGTCGCTCGCGACAGCAGGACGGTGGCCAAGTGGAAGTCGGAATCCGCCAAGGAGTGTGCAACGACTCACCTGCTGAAAGCAACCAGCCCTGAAAATGGATGGCGCTGGAAGGTTTTGCCTATACACCACCGTTACGCGCGCGGACGTGTTAACGTACGTCGTCATTACGCCGTAACGGCAGGACGCGCGGCGGTGAGCGCAGAAGGGTTCGGGCGTGAGCCCGCCTGAGCCTCCAAGGTCGGTGCAGATCTGGTGGTGGTAGCAAATACCCAGCGAGGCCCGGAGGACTGAGGTCGGTGCAGATCTGGTGGTGGTAGCAAATACCCAGCGAGGCCCGGAGGACTGACGTGGAGAAGGGTTTTTAAAAAAAAAATAATTGATTAAACTGAATAGAAAATGAACTGGCGCGGATGAGAGTTAGAATAGGAATGAATGGTGTGTGGTGGCGGCTGGGAGCGAGGAAAACAAAGGAAAAGCTGACAGGGCAGAATAAGGTAATGGTAAGCAAAGGCGAATGATAGAGCGGGGTATAACAGTACCGTCCCATATGCCAGTTGACGAGATTGGCAAGTTGTTTGAAAGGATTCTTGCTTTCGTCTCAACAGGCATCTGTCGCGTGTCGGTCCAGATCTCGCCGAAAGCCAAGAAATAGCGCCGCCGCACAAGACCGAGGCGCTATGGTTCCACAAATTGCCCAGGGGCAGGAACCACCCGGACCTGTGTGTGTGTCCGAGTAGGTGGGTCTGAAGTCAGAGTGGGAGGCACATGAAATATCTCGGCCTCCTACTGACAGAAGTCGCTGGGGCTTCGAAGAGCACTGAGCGCCTAGTCCCCCCGAATAGAGGGTGGCGAAAAGGCATAGACTGCTGCCCAAACTTAGGGGAAATCGGTGAAGAAGTTCGCCGCCCTATGCCGAGTCGTCATTAGCCCTTTATGGGGCGCCGGTGTGTTAAAGGCCAGCCATCCGCCGATGTAGAACTAAAATATACAGCGTACAACGACGGATGCCCATACGGATTGTGCGAGGATAGCGCACGATATCCTTCGAGGCGGCAACTGTGCAGAAAAGATAAGATGGACACTATTTGAGAGTCGAAACAACAAAATTGGAAAATTTTTTTAAGAGAAAGTAATTATTTTACAATATAAATCAGCGTTAAAAAGCCTAAAAACTAAGAGTAAATGACTAAACTAAATTATTCTTATGAATTAAGACCAAAAAGACGATTGTGAGAAGTATTTAGAGATTATTTTCTAGATTTCGGGGATTATTTTCTAGATTTTTCGCTAATATTGAAATTTTCTGTTACAGATCGTGCCTGGGATATCGGTTTGGGTGCAGAACAAACAAGATGGACACTATTTGAGAGTGAAAACAACAACATTAGAGAAATTTTAAAAATTTTTATGAAATTACGTTACTATGCAATTAAGAAAAACGAGAAAATAATTATTTTACAAAATAA
Organism: Sericinus montela; assembly: GCA_029286605.1. Classification (NCBI taxonomy): domain Eukaryota; kingdom Metazoa; phylum Arthropoda; class Insecta; order Lepidoptera; family Papilionidae; genus Sericinus; species Sericinus montela. The sequence goes on along the minus strand of JAGSMR010000669.1, from coordinate 13,869 downwards.
AACAGCTTTAAAAAGCCTAAAAACTAATAGTAAATGACTAAATTAAATTATTCCTTCGAATTAAGACCAAAAAGACGATTTCGACGACCCTGGTTTAATATGTAAAGCTCCATTTCGTTTAATGCTGCCTCTACTTCAGTGCCTCTGCTGTCTGTTTCTCTGCTTCCCAAGAGATATTCCAGGCGTTTATATCTCCCCAACACGACGTTGTCCGTTTGCAAACCTCAATAGCTCTTCTAATTTTGGCCAAGTATGGTTCTAGTGGCTGATCACCCTCCAGGTACACTGGACACTACACCTATCTCCCAAGCTCCAGTCCTCAACTTAGCAATAGCTGGCTTTTCCGTAGTGAGGTCCGGTATAGAGACAACAATCAATGGTGTCGTCGAACAGTACAATGGCCGACTTAACTACATTTTCTCGGCTTCCGTAATAATACTGTACCGCTCGTGTCCCTGAATATTGTTTAAGTTTGCCAATGTTACTGACATAGGGTTCCTGGAACCATAGCAAAGGTGATCTTGTGTTTGAGCTGCGTACATAATTAATTCCGCTGTTGCTAGTTCACTTCTTTGAAGATTCGCTTGGACAACGCCGTATTTTTCACTCTAGACGTGTTTTCATTCTCTATTGAGACAACTTTAGCAATAGGCAATTGACGATCTTGCCAGAGCGTCCCATTTTCTCCTGACTGGACAGTCCGCGCTAAATGCATTGTGGTCATTTTTGTCTTGTTTTGCTTTCTTTGCAATTTCTACAAGAAGGCAATTCTCCGGAGAGCCACTCAGTACACCTGCCTCAGATGTGAACCACCGCAGTGACTCATAGATACATCTTCGGTCTCACTGCAAAGCCTTTATCAGACCATATCCCAGGCACTTGGTGCACTGGATGAGCGGGGATTGATCTACGACCTGTACGCGCTGTAAGTCAACATGTATGAGTTCTTGTCAATCATACGTCTCCACAACTGTGGCGATACCTTAATCACTACGTGGAAGTTAGTGTATTCCTGGCCTTCTTTCGATACTTTACTTCCATCCTTGCTCTTTTCTCACTTATTCCTCTAAAATCTGTCTATTTTGTGTTCTAATCAAGCCATTAACATTTCCATCAGTGTTGTAGCTCATTACATCTCTAAGCATCACTAATGGATCTTTATTTTTATTTCCTCGACAATTAGATTAGACCTGTCTTTATTTATTCTTTCTTTTACCTTTTTAATGCTTCCCAAAGCATCCTAATATTATCCTGCGATCTTGGCCTTCTTATTCTATCGACCTGTAATCCTTCACCCCCAGTATTTATTACCTTTCTAATCATTTTGAACTTTGAAACTTTGAAAACTTGATCCCCAGTATCTTTTTGATCATCTGATGAAATGGTTATTGAATGTGTGGCCACATATCCCAATGGCATTTTGTTACACTTTCCAGCAGTTACATTGGCATATGTTGCTCTTCACGGGTTCTCGGTTCCTCAAGCAATTTCCCAAGTTCTCCATCTCTTTTCTATTCTCCTCAAGTAATTTTCCATGTTCCATGTCATCGATTTAAATTCTAACTTATAAATTTTTAAAAATAACAAAAGTTTAAAAATCTGTATCTCCTAAACCACTTAACTTTGATATACGACACACCCTAAGTTGCGCAAAACCCACTTGAACGAATTTTGAACGCGGAGCGATTAAATTTCGCTGCTTACGGGGTCACGTACAACGCCAGACGGTTAGGTTAGGTTAGGTTAGTCTCCAGTGAATTTTCGCAGCCCTCGTCAGTTAGCAGTACAGATTCTGCACCTTACGGCATACATTTTACGTGTGCGTTAAATGTCAACCCACTGTCGACTGTAAGACCAAGTATCTTTATACTTTTGAGAAGTCGATGCGCTCTCCACCCATGCTCAAAAGTGGTGAGTCATATTTGATTTTATTTGTAATAATCATTGCTTTTGTTTTGTTTGAATTTCAAATTTGAGCTTGTTTCCTGACTCCCACTTCTGAACATGCGCGAGGACCCCATTTGCTCGCTCCTGTATCTCCAATGCCGTATCCCCATAAAACATCAGGACCACATCGTCAGCGAACGCCTGACAATACTCACCCATGCCTTTAACTTCCTTTAAAAGGGGGTCTAGAAGCAAGTTCCAAAATATTGGGCCTCCTATCGAGCCCTGCACGCATCATTTGGAGGTTTTCCTGGCCCACTCAGTTCCTGCATATCTAACTCGCACAGCTCTATTTTTAAAAATAACTATCGATTAAGCGTCTCAAGTTAATCGGGCACTTGGTCTCTGCGAGTCTGCACTTAATTTCGGCCACCACGCGTTGTCAAATGCACCCTCTATGTCCAATGATACAATCACTACTAGCTTCTTGTCTTTAAGCTTGCATTTTTTAGATTGCATCATGTCATATAAGGCATCTTCTGTGCTCCGCTGCGGTACAAAGCCGTATTGGTTCGGGCTTAATGCTGGCAAGGTATGCTATTTGATTCTTCGTATTATCATTTTTCGAAGATCTTCCTAATACGGGTAAGAGCCCAATCGGTCTGTAGGTTGATTTTTGGTGGGTATAGTTTTCTTTTCCGTGTTTTCTTAGTACCACCACCACTGCCTCTTTCCATTTTTCGGGGAAGTGTGCAAGATGCAGACATTGGTTTATTATTGCTAGGAATAGCTCAGGATTTAGGGTAATAGCCGCTTCGCAGATATCCGCTGTCAAGCCATCACTCCCAGGTGCCTTTTTCGGGTTGAAAGTAGAAATCGCCCAGTTTAGTTCCTCTAGTGTAAAAAATGGATCAAATGTATCATCATTTGATCCTCTATTTACCGTTTTGGCTATTTCACCAGGGTATGTTCTAAATTATCTTCCTGGGTTTCATCCTCGGGAGGTTAGTTAGGTTTGGTTAGGTTAGGTTAGGTTTTGCAGTTTGCAATTACCAATGCCAAGTCTCGGTGCTGGCATGAGCTCCTCAACAGGGATCCGTGGGGACGTCCATACTGGATGGTACTGGGCAACCTGACCTTGATACCCCTCTTACGGAATCCCTTGATCCGGAGCTGCTGGGAAGAGTGATCAATTCACTTTTCCCGGTGGGTCGGCAAGTCCTCTGTCCCCTCGAAGGTCGGAGTGGCATGACGAGATGAGGGTGACCGTACAGGAGTTGACCGAGCAGTTAGCCGCTTGAGAGGCCGAAACACGGCTCCAGGACTTGACGGAATACCAGGTCGGGTCTTGATGCTGAGTCTGGCTGCCTTAGGGGACAGACTGAGGCAGCTGTTCACCTGCTGCCTCCATACCGCCACGTTCCCTTCAGCCTGAAGGAAGCCAAATTCGTCCTCTTAAAGAAGGAAGGCAGGGCCGCAGATTCTCCCTCTGCGTACCGTCCCATAGGCTGTTGGACGAGATTGGCAAGTTGTTTGAAAGGATTCTTGCTTTCGTCTCAACAGGCATCTGTCGCGTGTCGGTCCTGATCTCGCCGAAAGCCAGTTCGGCTTCCGACACGAGCGTTCAACCATAGACGCGATTTTGCACATCCGCTCGTTGTCGGAGCATGCGGTGTCCCGGTTGGCGTGGCATTGGCAATTAGTTTGGACATTGTCAATGCCTTTAACTCCCTGCCCTGGAAGCAATCAGAGGGGGCTCGCTTACCATCAAGTGCCCCCTATCTGCAAGGCGTGATCGCGGACTACTTGCGCGACAGGTACATTTTGTACATAGACAAAGACGGCAGAAAGATCCGAGGGAGATCCAGTGCGGTGTTCCGCAGGGTTCGGTGTTGGCCCATTACTGTGGAACATCGCCTACGACGCGTTTCTGCGTCGATCTTCTCGCTGGCGTCAACGTAGTTTGTTATGCAGGAACACTTTGAGAGGACCAAGGAGCTCGCCGAGCTTGGGGTGGAAATCGTCGTCGCCAGAATTCACGAGTTGGGATTAGAAATAGCGCCGCACAACACCGAGGCGCTATGGTTCCACAAATTGTCCAGGGCAGGGAACCACCCGACCCGTGTGTCCGAGCAGGTGGGTCTGAAGTCAGAGTGGGAGGCACATGAAACATTCAAATTTACTGGACAGTCACCGCTTCTGAAGCACTTCGAGCGCCTAGTTCCCCGAATAGAGAGGGTGGCGGGTGCTATGCATAGACTGCCGCCCAATCTAGGGACCGGGTGAAGAAGTTCGCCGCCTCTATACTGGAGTCATCCGATCCGTAGCCCTCGGTAAGTGCCGGTGTGGAAGTGAAAGGCCAGCCATCCGCCGATGTAGAACCAAAATCTACAGTGTGCAACGACGGATGGCCATACGGATTGTGCGAGGATAACAAGACGATATCCTTTCGATATGGTGACTGTTCAGCTCGCTTTCCGCCCTTGGATATACTGGCGGAAATGGATGCGCAGAAATGGGTGTATAACCGAATACGCATCCTCCGCCAGGGCGGTGATAGCGAGCTAGTAGAGGCGTTCGAGGCCATTAAGCGTCAGGAACGTCAGAATGCCTTCGAGACGTGGCGTGCTCGGCTCAGTGAAGAGCGACACGCGCGCAGACGCGTTGTCGAGGCTTTCCTGCCGGTCTTCGAGGCCTGGCTCCAGCGACGGAGTGGAAGACTCATTTCCAGACCCCACAGTACTTTACTCGGACATGGGTGTTTCTGGTGATTATCTGTAAGATCGACGTGAGGCGACGGCGAACTGCTTCCATTGTGGTGGACGGTCCAGGACTCTGCAATGTATACCGGGTTTGCCTGTTTATTTTCCCTGACATGGGAGATCAGGGACTTTGTGTGGTCTTTTCTTTAATTTTTGTCAGTGTTCTTTTTGACTGTCATATTTTCTTCTTCTTTTATGTTTTAAAAATCTCTTTTCTTCATTACAATGTTGACTTACTTTCTATTAGGAACTTTTACATTACATTCTTCATTTTTCTTAGTATTATATTTACTTATTGTATAGTAACAATGCAGTACTTATTTTAATACAAACTTAGTTTCTACATTTTAACTGCTCTGTACTAATTTATATTTACATTACAAGTTTTCTTAACTATTTCTACATGTTTTCGAATTGTTATATATAACTACAATTAGTATATTCAATTACCCATTCTAATGCCTATAGTTTATTTATTTTCCTTAACAATATTGTGCCTTATTTAATACTTGTATGAATTAAAGTCTTATACTACTAATTTTATATATCTATTTATTACTTTCTATTGTTATCTTAGTTGATATACTTGCAGTATTCTAAAATTTAATTTCACTTGTTTTGTCTCTCAACAATATGTGTATATCCTCTATATTAATTTTGCATTGAAGCTGTAATTCTAGGTCTTTTCTTACTTTATAGTATTTAGGGCACTCCGCAATGAGGTGTATGATTGTTTCATTTTGTTCCCTGTCACAGATGCAGGAGGGGTTGTCCTTGCATTTAAACCTGTGTAAATACTCGGAAAACCCCCCATGTCCAGTCAGTATTTGTGTCGTCAGTGGGTCCAGTTCGATTTTCCTTATAATAGGGTAGGCACTTATAGCATCCGGGAAGAACAGCTTGGTTGTAGTAGCCGTCTTTTCCTCTCTGTATCTCCGGTTCCACTCCTCAAGCGACTCCATCCGGATTTGCCGCTTGACGAATGATATTGGACACTTGTCATAATGTGGTTTTGTCTTCATCCTCAACGCAGCGTCCTTTGCCAGAATATCTGTTCTTTCATTCCCTTCCACCCCCACATGAGCCTTAACCCAGTGCAGTGAAAGAGATTTCCCTAGTTCTTTTTCAGCTTGCGAGATTCTCCTCACCCTCACTGCAAGGGGTGGAGAGAGTCTCCTCGAGTTATTGTCTCTAAGGCAGATCTTGAGTCACTGTAAATACAGTTTGTGCAGAAGACCGAAGGGCGATATTTGAGGCCTCGGGTTAGGCCAAGAGTTCCGCCTGGTAGTCGGTGCAGTAGTGATCCAACTTTAATTTTCGGGTACTCGTTACAGCAGCGCCATTCCATATGGATACCGCTGCCCCAACTTTCCCTTCAATTTTGCTCCCATCTGTGAATATTCTGAGCTCGGTGTTATTTGTTTCATCTACTTGAGCACCGTCCCCTAGACATATGAACGCCGGTCCAGTTTGATCCACAGGATGTGGCAATCTCGCACAAGCCACTTGCCGCTCCAGGTCGCGATCACCTATCACTCGCCGGGTGTAGCCTTTTAATTTCATAAATTAATGCTGCTTCCTGATTCTTAGATCCAGAGGTAGAAGCCCGGCGAGAAGAAGGGCTGAATTTAGCGACACGGTTCTATATGCCTTTTGCACCTCTGCTATGTAGCCATGTTGCACCGCATTACGCTTCTTTTTGGTCTTCAGTTTTTTGGCTGCCGGTGCCCATGCACTCGCCCGATTAGAGGACAACAGGCTCCACCACCGCTAAGTATATGGTCCTCACTATCTCAGTATTCAGGCCCCAGTTGAGTTTTGCGGCTCTCAACAACTGTGTGTATATTTGCTTAGTTTTCATGCAAACGTTTTTTATATGGGTGTTGAAAGTCAACTTACTATCAATGGTAAGCCCCAAAATTTTTACCTCGCGAGAATAGTCAATAGCCTCCCCACCCATGGTTAGCGCTGGTGAGTCGTATTTTATTTTATTGGTAAATAATATAGCCTTAGTCTTGTGTGGCGCAAAACGTAATTTGTTTTTGACCCCCAGTTCCAAACATGAGCGAGGGATGCAGCCTGTCTGCCTCTGTACTTCTCGTGCCTCATGTCCTGAGATAACGAGGACCACATCGTCCGCGAAGGCCTGACAGTGTTCGCCTTCACTTCTATTTCCTTCAATAAGGGTCTAGTAACAGGTTCTGCAGGGTGGGACCGCCCACAGAGCCCTGCACACACGCCTTTCGTCGTCTTTTTTGTCCATTCTGCTCCAGCAAATCTGACACGCACTGTTCGATCATCAAGATAACTGTCTATCAGTCGCCTCAGATTTACTGGGCATCCTGTCTCTGCCAGTCTGCAGCGTATTGCAGGCCACCATGCATTATCGAAGGCTCCTCTATATCTAATGAAACAAGTACGATGAGTTTTTCTTACTTAACTCTTGTTTTATGTACTGTATCATTTCATAGAGGGAGTCCTCGGTACTGGTGTTGGGGCATAAAGCCGTATTGCTCTTACTGATGCCTGGCTCGGTATACCATTTAATTCTTCTCATCAGCATTTTTCTAATACTTTGCCCAGGACCGGCAGCAGACCAATTGGCCTGTACGACTTGCGGTGCGCGTAGTTCTCCTTTCCAGGCTTTGGCAAAGCAACCACTACTGCTTCCTTCCAAATCTTTGGGAAGCAAGATAGTTCCAAACATTTATTGGTCAAGGCTAAAACAAGTCAGCGTTGTGCATGATTGCTGCTTTTACAGATATCTGCTGTTAGTCCATCAGTATCAGGAGCTTTTTCGGATTAAACTTGTTGCGGACCATAACAGTTCTTCCTTTGTAAATGACGGGTCGCATTGTTCACCTTGCACACGTGCATTTACTTTCCTTGCTATCTATCTTATTTCCTTGTGGTCCGTATTGAAAACTTCTTCTGAGTTTCATCCTCTGATAGAAACTATCCAGAGGATGAAACTAGCTCCTGAATAAGATCCTGGCTGATTCTTTACTCCCCACGTTTTTGCTGTCGCAGATTAGGGGCATCTCCTCCTGTCTCACACTCGTTCTGCCAATAACCCGGTAGATCCCATCCCACATGGATTCCTGTCCTGTCTGTTACAGAAGTTCTTCCAACTGGAAGTCTGTGCCTTTTTCATCTCCAGCTGGTATTTCTCTTTGATATTTACGTATTGCTCCACGACCCATTCCTTCGAATTGGTGCTGAATAGGATATACGGCGTTTCCTCCTGGCTACTTCCTTTTTGAGCTCACTAAGCTCCTCGGTCCACCAGGGCAACTCTATCCTTTCTTACCACTCAGTCTGGGCATGCTCTCATCACACGCATCAACTATTGACGTTGAATAATTGCTGATAGTTTCACATTGTTTTGTCATCTATTTCTTTATTGTTGTTGTATTTATATTTTTATTTTGCCAAAGCTGGGTTAGTTTTGAATAAAACTCACTCCAGTTGCTTCCGTGTGTTGTATTTACGTGTGGTTCTTTGATGTCCGTGCCGATTGCCTTGCCCAGATCGAGTTCAAACAGAATCTTTTTCCACCTCTAACTGTGTCAAAGGTGGCTCTGACCCTGGTTTAATATATATAGCTCCATTTCGTCTAATGCTATCTCTATTTCATTGCCTCTGCTGTCTGTTACTCTGCTTCCCAAGAGATGCTCCAGGCGTTTATATCCCCCTAACACGACGTTGTCCGTTTGCAAACCTCAATAGCTTTCCTGATTTTGGCCAAGTATGGTTCTAGGGGCTGATCACCTCCAGGTACACTGACACTACACCTATCTCCCAGGCTCTAGTCCTAAGCTTAGCAACAGCTATATTTTCAGTAGTGAGGTCCGGGTATAGGGAGACATCAATTGTGTCGTCGAACAGTACAGTAGCCGACTTAACTACATTTTCTCCGCTTCCGTGATACTGTACCGCCTGTGTCCCTGAATATTGTTTGAGTTTGCCAATGTTACCGATATAGGGTTCCTGAACCATAGCAAAGGTGATCTTGTGTTTGGCTGCGTACATAATTAATTCCGCTGTTGCTAGTTCACTTCTTTAAAGATTCGCTTGGACAACTCCGTATTTTCCCACTCTAGTCATGTTTTCATTCTCTACTGAGACCACTTTAGCAATAGGCAATTGACGATCTTGCTAGAGCGTCCCATTTCCTCCTGACTGGACAGTCCGCACTAAATGCATTGTGGTCATTTTTATCTTGTTTTGCTTTCTTGCAGTTTCTACAAGAAGGCAATTCTCCGGAGAGCCACTCAGTACACTCTGCGCTCAGATGCGAACCACCGCAGTGACTGCACACATCTTCTGTCTCACTGCAAAGCCTTTACTGTGTTTCGTTTCCCAGGCACTTAGTGCACTGGATGAGCGGGATTGATCTACGACTCGTACGCGCTGTAAGTCAACATGTATGAGTTCTTGTCAATCATACGTCTCCACAACGGTGGTGATACCTTAATCACTACATGGGAAGTTAGTGTATTCCTGGCCTTCTTTCGATACTCTACTTCCATCCTTGCTCTTTCTCACTTATTGTCTCTAAAATCTGTCTATTTTGTGTTCTAATCGCTTTAATAATATCTCCATCAGTGTTGTAGCTCATTACATCTCTAAGCATCACTAATGGATCTTTATTTTTATTTCCTCGACAATTAGATTAGACCCGTCTTTATTTATTCTTTCTTTTACCTTTTTAATGCTTCCTGTGTGCTCCATCCTAATATTATCCTGCGATCTTGGCCTTTCTTATTCTATCGACCTGTAATCCTTCATCCTTAGCATTAATTACCTTTTTAATCCTTCCTAAAACTTGGTCCCCAGTATCTTTTATCATCTGATGAAATGGCTATTGAATGTGGCTACATATCCCAATGGCATTTTGTTACACTTTCCAGCAGTTACATTGGCATATGTTGCTCTTTCCTCACGGGTTCCTTGTTCCTTAAGCAATTTTCCCAAGTTCTCCATCTCTTTTCTATTCTCCTCAAGTAATTTTCCATGTTCCACAATACTTTTTATTAGGTTCACCTCTACATCGTTCCTCTCTCCTTCTGGTTTTTCCAATCTGTTCTCAGCCCTACTCCGTTCCTCTAGTTTTTTGTTTCCTCCTCCCATTTTTCTTTCCGTTTCCGCTTCCTTTACTAATTGATATAGTCTATCGATACTCAGTGTCACATCGGTTTTTATATCCGTTTTCAGATTTCTAGAATTATTTAGGTGGAGTTTTGCCTTGTTTAGACATGCTCTAGCCTCTGCAACTCTGTCTATGGGCTTCTCTATAATTTTTTCGGGTGATTTCCCCATTTTTTCTAGGAAAGCTCTACTTGAGGTTGAAGCAGTTGCTGGTTTTGTGTGGCCACTGACATATCTTATTTCCTTTCCTGTGAAACAAGCTCCAAATCTTTGTCCCTGTCTCCCATTCCCCAATACTCCTACGAACGCTCTTCTGCCCTTCTTTCCTGGAGATGGGCCTGCTGTCTCTACTATGTTTGGAGAGCGTCTCTCCATGTCACTATCTTGAGCTCTTTTAGCGGGGGTTCGTATTCCAAACATAGTCAGAGAAAAGTCAATGGTATAAAAGCACAATACAAAAACACAATAAAAGATAGGTCCCAGACTAAATGTTATTTCCTATTTGTAGAAATGTAGGAACCGTCCAGCACCCACCGCGTCACAATTTTCCAGTTGTATAGTCTAAATTAATATAATTAATTTTTAAAATATTGTAATAAAATGATAATGATAATGATAATGATAATGATAATTTATTTGTTAAAACATGTAAAGAAAGCTGTTACATAATATTTAGGAGTAATAACCAACATGTTCCTTTGCCTTGTGTGGCGTACAAATACTAATTATTTCAAAATTACAACGTACTGTTAGAATATCTTGTCTTACAAATTCATGTCAATAAATTAATTAATTCATGTGAATAAAAAAAAAATACAGAGAATCAAATTGTCAAAAGTAATAAGTTAAATATTAAAAGTAAACAGTTTAATGGATTATCGTACGTCATTCTTGAAATCAAAATCTTAAATGTCATTCTTCAATTGTCAAAAGCTTCATTAAATTTATCATTTAAAATCGTTAATATGGTAATAACATTTTCAATCAGGAACATTCGGAGCCTTTCCTTGAAACTTTTCATGTTTAATTCTTTATGTTTTTGAATTTTGTTATAAATAATTGGAGCCATGCAAAACACTCTTATGCATAACCGCAGTTCTGGTTTGCGAATGCATAGTCTTGTATTGTCACGTCGATTGCGATTGTGGACATCTGATAACTTCTGAAATTTATTTGAATTACTCTTTACAAACACAGCAGTCTCAAGTATGTAAAGTGAAGTAAGCGTAAGTATTTTATTTTCTATAAAATAACGTCGGCAACTATCAATTTTTCTTAACCTAAATATTGACCTGATGCATCGTTTTTGTGCTTTAAAAGCTAATTCTTTATAAGTTGAATTTCCCCAAAAAATGATGCCATATCTCAGTCTTGAATCAGCCATGCCATAATATGCCATTAATAACGAATCAAAGTTTAATAATGAAGACAATTTATGAAGTGCGTAAGCAGACGTATTTATTTTCTTAGACAGTTCTTCAACATGCTTTTTCCAATTCAGCTTCCGGTCGATGATTAAGCCTAGAAATTTCGTAGTGTCAATTTCATTAATTAGTTGATTTTCATACATTATGTTCAGGTTTGTATTTGAAGGTAATTGATTAAAATGCATTAAATTCGTTTTCCTTAAATTAATCCGTAAGTTATTGTTTTTTAACCATTCAATAATTAAATAAAGTGTATTATTGATGTTATTGTGATATAAATTTTATTTTGCATTCCATTGTCACTGTACTGTCATCAGCAAAAGTGTCATTTTGATGATTTGTAGCATTAACAAGGTCGTTGATATAAATAATGAATAATAGGGGCCTAAAACACTGCCCTGTGGTACTCCGTAACGTATAGTTCGTTCATCAGATTTATATGCATGTTCCGTTTATCGCGATAATTTACTCGATGGATTTCAGTGTACTGCTTTCTGTTGTCAAGATATGATGTTATCAAATCTAATACTCTACCTCGTATACCATAATGATTTAGTTTGTTTGTCAAAATATCATGGTCAAAACAATCAAATGCCTGAGTCATATCGCAGTATAAAGCACAAATTGGATTTTTATTGTCAACGTTTGTCATAATAACATTTAAGAAATCATAAATTGCCATATTGATTGTCATCTTATGCCTAAAACCTTTTTGTGCGTTGGTTAAAATGTTATATTTTTCAATAAAGGAATAAATTTTCTGATGCAGGAATTTTTCGAAAACTTTTATGAATATCGATATGAGGGCAATAGGTCTATAATTTTCCATACAGAGCTTATTTTCTTTCTTGAAGAGTGGTTTGACTACTGATGTTTTTAATTTTCCTGGGTAGATACTTTTACTGATACTCAAATTGATAATATGGCTAAGGTGATTTGATATATTATTTGCAACAAATTTAACGACTTTGTAGAAATTTCATCTGACCTACACTATTAGTGTTGTTCAATGATGTTATAATATTTAAAATGTCAGATGGTGAACTTGGTGTCAAGAACATTGAATGATTATTGTTTAGTATTTGTAATTTTAGTTCATTTTCAAATTTGTTGGTTGAATTTATCTACGAAGAAATTGTTGAATGCATGATATTTCTTTCGGATTCGTTATTATTATTTTATCATCAATTTTATTGATGATATGGTATCACTTGGTAAATTTTATTTGTATTTTTAATTATTTGCCATGTAGCTTTACTCTATTCGTCGAAGTTTTAATACTATAATCATTTTGAGCTCGTTGTGTAAGTTTTATAATTTTTAAGCTTTTGGAATATTCTTTAAATTTTATTTTATTATTTACAGTAGGTTTTAATCTATACATCCATAACAACTCCCTTTTCTTACTGCAAATCTTTATACCTCGTGATATCCATTTTTGATTACTTTTTTGTTTTATAGTAATATATCTTAAGGGAAAGCATAAATCATAAAAAGCTTAAAATTTTCTAGAAAAATAGGCTTCGTTAGGGTCTTCCGTATTGTATATTTCAGAAAAGGATAGTCTTTAATGCAGTCGTCAAACTTTTATCATATTTTCTTTGTTATAATCTCGTCGTTTGATGAACCACCCATCAAGAATGCAAATTTTTTAACACCACATTTAAATAGTTGCGCTGTGTGATCTGGATAGGCAAGTTCTATTACTTCAGCTTTACAGTTATTATGAAAATTATGTCCAAAGTTATCAATACAAGTTTGACTTTAATTGGGTAGGTTGGTTGATCTCTAATTTGAGATTGTAATTTGAGAGAAGACATTCAAATTTATTGAGACATTGTTGCGCTTTAAAATGTTAATATTAAAGTCTCCTGTTATTATAATATTTCTATTTTGATTTTTGGTAACTACTTCTAAAATTTTTTCCAATCTATTAAAGAATAAATTAAAATTATCGTTTTTGGTACCTACATACACACACGATTAAAAGTTTTGTAAAGCACTAACTCAATAGCACAACATTCAATTAAACCAGGAATGGAGAATTTCTTAATATCTGGTATTCCGAAACTGCGTCCTTTAACCAGTATGCAAGTGCCACCTCTTTTTGAGTTGTTCTGCAAAAGCATGCAGCTAAGTTATAGTTGGGGATGGTTAAAATTTCTCGAAACCGATATGACGAAATGTTCTGTGATGCATATAACGTCAATAGTTATGAGTTTTCTTCTAGTTCATTTAAAGAAATTGTCAATGCATCTGATTTATTTAATAGACCTGCAATATTTTGATGCAGGATATGCAAATAATTATTAATGAAAAAACTGATTTATTGTTGGTTCCAAGTTCAATATTGTGTTACGATTGTCATTTTGTATTAACTCCTCATTTGACATATTGACACTATTTTCTATATACCTAATTAACTCTCTTAAGTCTTGGAACACAGTATTTATGCCAATGTCCTTAATACGTCCTGTATGGTAGTCAAACATTCGATAGTCATAAGTTAAATTCGAGTTTGAGTCAAGGAGATATGCATATTGATGTGTTAAATTATCCAAGTATAATAAATTGTTAAAATTTCTATTCTCCAATTAAACATTGACGTATTATGTTTACATTTAAATGTAGGCAGGCAAATT
>JAGSMR010000668.1:0-18282 GCA_029286605.1 Sericinus montela | reverse complement strand
TAATAGTGTCTCATTCGTGAAAATATATTTTCATTTAATAACATATAAGATGTTATTAGTTTATGTGGAATGGAATTGTGTAAAATTACATGGAATGTCATTGTGGATCATTAGTGACGTGGAACAAGTTAGTTGTGTGTGTATAATGAAAACTTTGGTACATTAACAAACTCGAGTGCAAAAACTGTACCATTGTTTGTTAGAGCTGGAAAGTTAAATTAGTCACTCGTAAAACTTCTGATTAATTTTCCATTCTCCGAAACCCGCTTTTATATGGAGACTATGGTTTTTGCTGGTTTTGTTACTATTTAATAATTTAATAACGATATTGTGAGTAGGCAAGGGTTTTCAAACATTAAACATTTACGTGTTTCCTTCTACTATTGTATAAAAAATTAATGCATAATGCTACGTTGGTAATGGTATGATGGTACTTTTTCCTCTATGCAGGCTTGGTTATAGTGCTCTCCCGGTCTTCTGTAAACTCTTGTCTTCCAGTCGTGTTAGTATAAAACAAAATCTAGACTCATCTGAAAACATGGCTCTTGAACAGTCATTCAGATTCCTATTCTGGTGTTTTCTCTCTCTGTTTTGACAAAAACTTGAGTTATTGTGGTGTCTTTTTAGTTTTAATGGTTTAGTTTTCTGGGAGTAAATTTTCTCCAGTCAGACGCGGCCTTACTTATCCGTACTCAGATTGTTTCCACCAGCAGGTAAATGATGATTTTTATTACTTTTCTCCAAGAAAGCGATTTCTCAAAATTGTTGACAACATATAGCGATCCTCCCCCGCCATTGATCGGCCTCTTCTTAGTCTTTGAAGATTGGATCCAGTTTCATGGAAACGCTGAAGTACTCTCTGACTTCAGAAAGAGTCACACCAATAGTTCTTACTGTAATTCGCTGACTGTGCTCTCAGGATCCTGGTTCATTCAACAACGACGTTATGCCACCAGAATAATAAAATATATAAGAGAGAATGGTCCTCTTTACACTTGATTTACACTTTTTTACTTTTTTATTGATAAACTAAAACAAAACGAGTAATATCAACTATTTGAATTTTTCTGGGACTAAATTTAGAAGAAACAAGAATAGTTTTTTATATAATCATCACACATTTATTTTGAAGAAGTGTTATATATTAATCTTCACGCAATTCCTAATACAGAGGCAGACAAAGGTCTAATCTAGACAATTAAGTTCTTTCTACCCATCTTCCACCGAAGATATTTTTAGGTCAACATGACTGGCGGTGAGCCCGTCGCCGTCTTTATACCCAAGCTAATGACAAATCGTACATAAAATTTTGAAAACCAATCTGACTCGAATTCGATCCCAACCTCGGCAATAGTGTCTCATTCGTGAAAATATATTTTCATTTAATAACATATAAGATGTTATTAGTTTATGTGGAATGGAATTGTGTAAAATTACATGGAATGTCATTGTGGATCATTAGTGACGTGGAACAAGTTAGTTGTGTGTGTATAATGAAAACTTTGGTACATTAACAAACTCGAGTGCAAAAACTGTACCATTGTTTGTTAGAGCTGGAAAGTTAAATTAGTCACTCGTAAAACTTCTGATTAATTTTCCATTCTCCGAAACCCGCTTTTATATGGAGACTATGGTTTTTGCTGGTTTTGTTACTATTTAATAATTTAATAACGATATTGTGAGTAGGCAAGGGTTTTCAAACATTAAACATTTACGTGTTTCCTTCTACTATTGTATAAAAAATTAATGCATAATGCTACGTTGGTAATGGTATGATGGTACTTTTTCCTCTATGCAGGCTTGGTTATAGTGCTCTCCCGGTCTTCTGTAAACTCTTGTCTTCCAGTCGTGTTAGTATAAAACAAAATCTAGACTCATCTGAAAACATGGCTCTTGAACAGTCATTCAGATTCCTATTCTGGTGTTTTCTCTCTCTGTTTTGACAAAAACTTGAGTTATTGTGGTGTCTTTTTAGTTTTAATGGTTTAGTTTTCTGGGAGTAAATTTTCTCCAGTCAGACGCGGCCTTACTTATCCGTACTCAGATTGTTTCCACCAGCAGGTAAATGATGATTTTTATTACTTTTCTCCAAGAAAGCGATTTCTCAAAATTGTTGACAACATATAGCGATCCTCCCCCGCCATTGATCGGCCTCTTCTTAGTCTTTGAAGATTGGATCCAGTTTCATGGAAACGCTGAAGTACTCTCTGGGACTTCAGAAAGAGTCACACCAATAGTTCTTACTGTAATTCGCTGACTGTGCTCTCAGGATCCTGGTTCATTCATCAACGACGTTATGCCACCAGAATAATAAAATATATAAGAGAGAATGGTCCCTCTTTACACTTGATTTACACTTTTTTACTTTTTTATTGATAAACTAAAACAAACGAGTAATATCAACTATTTGAATTTTTCTGGGACTAAATTTAGAAGAAACAAGAATAGTTTTTTATATAATCATCACACATTTATTTTTGAAGAAGTGTTATATATTAATCTTCACGCAATTCCTAATACAGTGACAGAGGTCTAGTCTAGACAATTAAGTCCCTTAAACCCACCTTCCACCGAAGATGTTTTTCGGGACAACGTGAGAGGTGGTGAGCCCGTCAGCGTCTTTAAGTTCAAGTCAACAATATAATTCGTACATATGTTTTTGAAAAACTCATTCGTAGGAGCCTGCCACCTGGGGATCGAACTCGGGTCTCTCGACTCGAAATTTCGACCACCCAAACATTCGGCTATCATGACTTCAAATATCGTGATTTTTTGTTATATATTACTTTATGTGCCATTAAATATTTAATCATAAACTAACTTTGTTTCTGTTACATAGATAATTAAATAAATGAAATCCAATAACGACCAAATTTTTACGAAATCATATCAGCCAGAATTGACGAATACAAAAATTTGTCGTTATTAAAATATATTTCAATAATCAAACCAAACAGACTTGGCGTTTGAAATGGAATTCGGGTAACAAAGCGTGTGTGTATGTGTGAGTGTCATTTATAATTCGGTCACATGGACGACCCAGTTCACATTCGAGTTCAATTCACATCAAAATTAAAATCAATGTAATGTCTATTCTTACTTTTTATTAGGAGTATTGTAGGAATATTGTATAGACTTAATAAACTTCCCTTACAGATTGATAACGATACAGTTTTTATTCAAGTGATTGGAATTTGAGTCAAGAGTTCGATCCCCAGGTGGAAGGTACAGTAGAGGTTTAAGAATTAAGAGCCGGCTCGACCCGGGAAGTACCACGACCTCACAGAATACCGGCGTGAAGTGAAGCGTGTTTAACAAACTTCTGCGTTTCGTCCGGTGAGTGCAAGTAACCGGAGGACCACCCACTCCACTCCTCCAAAACTTGGTAGCGGAAGTGAAAAATCTACCCCAGCGGGGCACCAGCACCATCGGTGTCGGAGAATCGCCCCCTTGGCACCTGCGCTCGGGCAACAATCGCTGCCTGAGCGTGGATGCCGTGTACCCACATTGATGCAGGCAAACGTCGCAAATAACCTTCGTCACCCCTTACCACGCTTGCCGTGGCTATCTGCAATATCAGGGGACTACATTTCAAACTTGATGCCGTCCACTGCCATCTGTAGACGACAAAGCTGGCCTTGTTTTTTTTCTTACCGAGACGCAGATATCCTCTCGGCAGATCTTTCCTACCCGGGGTATAAGCTGGAACATTCTTTTGTACCACAGGCCCGAGGTAGAGAGGTCAGAGAGGATATATATTCTCAACGCCTCGGCAGCCTTGAAGGGACTTGTCCACCTTTTGGCTACGCATAGACAGCGACGACCATCCTCGCGTCTATGGGTGCCCATGTAGTTCCCACAGCGGTGATACCGACTCTGACCGACTCATCGACCACATCCAAATGGCTGAAGATTCCGTGCTTCAGCAGATGCCATTCGCACAGATCATGGTTCTTGACGACTACAACGCCCACCACGCCGAATAGCTACGACCACGAACCACTGATCATGCGGGGAGATTTGTTTTTGACTTTGCCTTGGCATATGATCTGACACAACTGGTTACTTCTTCAAAATGGGTTCCGCATGTGGAAGATCATACATCTTCCCTGCTGCATCTTCTGCTGACCTCTCATCCGGACGGCTATGTGGTCTCCTTCGATGCCCCTTTGGGTTCATCGGACCACTGCCTGATCCGGAGTAAAGCGCCTATCATGAACCCATTGCGGCCGCGATCTGCAGGCTACCGCCGTGTATGGCACTATAGGTCAGCGGATTGGGAAGGGATGTAGTCTTTCTTTGCATCCTACCCAGGGGACGGGTTTGATTCTCGCTGGATAGTCCCGACATCCTTGCAAATTCTGTCGCCGATGTGTTGCTTCAAGAAATGAAACTCTTCGTTTCTTCCTCTGTGGTGCCCATTGGTAGATCTAAGCCTTGGTTTGGCAGCACCTGCAGAATGGCATCTCGCCAAAGGCTGCAGTGCTACCGGGTGTGAGTTAATGCATTGGCGTCTCGGGATTCAAAAACTATCGTTTTTAAAAAGAATTACAACTCTTTTTTTTTTCATTTAGAAATTTTGCAATTAGATCACAAGTTTTCTCCGAAACCAAGAAGCATCAAGGTCGTCGTTGAAGGTGCATGCTTAGACTCCAACTTTGTGAACGCTGGTAACTCACCAGGCTGTGTGCTATCGCCAACCCTGTTTCTTCTGCATATCAATGATTTGTTACAAATAAATAACACTCGCTGCACTATATTCGCACTGGCGATGCCTTATACACCGGCCGTGTCAATATTTCTCGGGTCAACGAGTACCGCAACAAACTTGTGTCTGATGTCGAGATTTTGTTGGACAAAATCTCGGACTGGGGCCGACTAAATTTAGTCCAGTTCAACCCTAAAAAGACAAAAGTTTGCGCGTTTACCGCAAAAAAGAAACCCTTCGTCGTTTCACCTCATTTTGAGAGCACCTTAGTTGCCTCAGCTGGTATCGGAATCCTTGGCGTCGACATATCGAGCAACGTTCAGTATCGCGGTCATTTGGAAGGAAAGGCCAAACTGGCCTTTAAAAAGCTTGGCGTGCTCAGTAGAGAACGACAATATTTCATGCCGGCGCACCGCTTGCAAGGCGCTTTTATAAGGCGCAGGATCGGTCGCACATGGAATACTGTTGGCATCTCTGGGCGGGGGCAACCCAGTGTCAGCTCCTTACATTTAATTGTATTCAACTAAAAGTTGCTCGAATCGACGACGACCATGTTCTATCTGATCGGCTAGATCCCCTGACTTTGCAAAGAGATGTTGCATCTCTTCGCAAAGTCAAATAAAATATTTCTTTCTTTCTTTCTTTCTTAGCGTTGTATACAAAATTTTACAGGGAGTGCTCCGAGGAATTGTTTAGATTAATCCCAGCCGATTAATTTCACCATCGTACCTTACGGCATTGTAAAAAATTCCATAAATATCACCTTGATGCATGGCATTCCACCACAGTGCGTTTTTGGTGGAATTTCCTGCCACGCACTTGCACTTTATGGAATATGGTGCCGTCAACGGTTTTTTCGGACCGATACGACTTAGGGATCTTCAGGAAAAGAGCCTATACCTTTCTCAAAGGCTGGCAATGC
Source organism: Sericinus montela (assembly GCA_029286605.1). Classification (NCBI taxonomy): domain Eukaryota; kingdom Metazoa; phylum Arthropoda; class Insecta; order Lepidoptera; family Papilionidae; genus Sericinus; species Sericinus montela. Next base: position 12,652 of record JAGSMR010000668.1, on the reverse strand, counting down.
ATCTGCTATTCCTTTGATGTTGCAGGTTTTCATGTGCGGCGGTAATTACTCTTCCATCACGTGAGCCACATGCTCGTTAGCTAGCCTATTCTATAAATGAAGGCTCTTACCAATGAGTTGTTTTCAAATACTTAGGTACGATGTATATGGTTGCATGTTATGCAGTAATAAATAACGCATTAAGCATCGTTATAATATTCCCTAAATAATGAACCCTCGGCAGCAGTTCAAGTGACGAGCACAATAGCGACGGCGACACTCATTTATCTCGTGACGTGACTGTGACGAAAGGATTTCCGTGTCACAGCAAGTAAACTGAGTCCGCAACAACCTTCCAGGTTCTTTTGTTTTCTGAGAAGTTGTAAACATTAAATTTATTTCTATTTATAGCAGACATTGAAACATTTAAAGACAATTGCTTTAAGGTTTACAATTATTTTTGTAATAAAAACTTCTTGGCAATAATATCAGTATCACATGCTAGTTCCGAAATTTGAGATATTCATCGTTAGTATCTAAGCGCCCGCGTTGGCACTATAGTAAAGGAAGTCTCAAATCTCAAACTTATTTAAGACAACATGGAAAGTGGTGACCCTATTGCTGTCTTAGTGTCAGTAGCAGTGAAGGCCAGTGATATTACGGTTAATGAGTTGTTTTATCTCTTTACACTAGAGTGATAACACCCTCAGTCCGAAACCCTCTTCGTCATAGCTAGTTTTACATACCTTTAGAGTTTCTCGCAATTCGTTGATACGCAATAATTTATTGAAGTAGTTAAGAGTCTGAAATAGAAGATGTGTAAGTAAATAACCATAGAATATAGTTAGGAAAGACACAGATCTCCTGTCCCAGGTATCTACGAGTACTTAAAAGACGATCTCAACATTAACTTTGTTAATACTTGTTTAGTAAAAAATAAATATAAAAAATATCTTCACGCAACTCCCAATACAGGGGTAGACAGAGGTCTAGTCCAGACAAATAAGTTCCTTCCACCGAAGATATTTTCGGAACAACGTGACAGGCGTTGAGCCCGTCTTCGCCCTTATGTCCAAGCCAACGATATAGTTCTATTATATGGAACCTTTGATTTAGGTTTTTAAAAAAAATACAATTGATTAAACTGGAATAGAAAATGAACCGGCGCGGATGTGAGTTAGGATTGGAATGAATGGTGTGTGGTATGCATGGGAGCGAGGAAAACAAAGGAAAAGCTGACAGGGCAGAATAAGGTAATGGTAAGCAAAAGGCGAATGATAGAGCGGGGTATAACACCTCCCCCAACAAAAGTAAACTCACGGTTACAAAGTGAGTTTGCTAGAAACAAGGTTTTGGAAGGAAAAGGTAGTATGTAATATATACATATGTAGGTATTTATAAATATATTTATGTTAATTAGGTAGCGCGTAAGAGGGGCGGAGTTGTTGGAATAAGAGCTGGAAGGGATATGTCTTCGGGAACCGGTTCATTTAATTTATTTTCACATAAAAATGAACATTTATTAGTAATTTTAACAATAATACATATAACTATGATTATAGTGATTAAGCTAATGGAGAAACCAGTATAATTGAGGACCGTGTCATCAGGAAGCGGATAGTCATTATCCATTTTTAATTGATCTGGTAAATTATATTCAATGAATTTTATGTTGTCAAAATTTACATTTTCAATTTTGGATTGTGAGATGTCGAGTTTTAATTTTGAGAACTTGTTCATATTGCAACAGGTGTCAGTGATAATGTTAAAATTTGAGATAATAGGCTTAGTAATAATTTTAATATTTTCTTTTGCTTCTAATTTAATTTGTTTACAAAATGCGACACATGTCGGTTCTAGAGTTAAGATTCCTGTCCCTGTTATGACATTGTCCTTTACATAACTTGAGTTACATTCAACAGTAAGTTTAACTGGATTTGATTGCGTACATATCCAATTGTTGCCATTTAGCTTGTGCCAAATATTAATATTGCCAAATATGAAATTGGTTTTACAATTACTAGGGAGTACATTAATTACTTTGGTCATTAGATCAGTTTCACAAGTGGGATTCGTTATGACGCTAGAAACATCAATAGATTTACAAACAAGAAGCTTATTAATAATTACTTTACATGAAATATCTAAATTATCTAAATAAAAGTACGTTTTACGATCTTCACTTAATCCTATATATGGTTTATATGCACTTATCAAAGCGAAAGTGTTTGGCTTTTTGATATCATGTGGAACTGGTAAGGATACACATCTATATAAATTATAGGTAGTTAAATCAGCATTTTAATCACAAAAACTAACTTATCGTTAAGATAGTATGATATAATATCTGACAAGTTGATCAATGAGTGAATGTTGTCTATGTTCAGTTCTAACGGGAATTCCTTGTGTTTGGGTAAGTTCTTGATGTTACTCATGATCTCATTAAACAGTTGTCGTGAAGTAAGAATTGAGGGATGTAAAGTGTTACTTTTTGCGAATAAAATGCTATTTACAATATCGTCCATTTTATATGAGAATGTTAATAATGAACTTGCAGTACATTAAGTATTTCATTAAGATTATTTCGAAAATACATGGAATTAGTCACTTCCGAAATGTTTTGAACAGCTAGCGATATCTTTTCCATTGCATCATTTAAAAGAAACTGGTTCTTATTTAGCTCTGCTACTGACCGATTAAAATTCGCGATTGCAGATTTAGAACTAAAAATGTTTTGAGCAAGTTTAGTGGCTAACTCTCTGTCTGAGTTATGTAGTTTTCTAATAGCTTGATTATACTTAAGTGCATCATCCTCATTTAGTGTGCCGAATACATGTCTAAAAACAGTTCCTACAGCGGAGAACCAAGCAGATCTTTTGGAATGAGTAGGTAAAAGATGTGAGACAGAATTATAATCACGAATTATATCTCTAAATAAAACTTCAAGTGGTTTTATCATATTGTTGCACTCATAGTTTTTAATTAATTCGCTTTTTGACATAGAAAGCGTGTTGTGCCGAAAACAGACATTATGTTTTCGATATGAGATGTTGCAAAAGAAATATCTACTGGAATTATAATGTGCGTATAGTCACTTATTATTTTTGCCGTTCCAGAGGGGTCGAAATAAATACCGGGGCTGTTGTCGATGGATTGAATAAATTCCTGTGAAGTGACGAGCGGAAATTGCATTGGCAGTGTAATTCTGAAAAAGGGAATATTATAATTTAAACTCTTAGAGTAAGTTAACCTAAACAGAGTTAGCTGTAGCTAGTTTAATTTGATCAAAGTGATGCCTTACGTGTCTACGATTGATAAGAAGAGTTGCGGTATTATTATCATGTACTTTTAGAATTTTGTATGGGCCTTTCCACAATGGAGATAGCGCTTTTCTAAGCCGGAGATGGTTCTTTAAGTAAACGAGATCTCCTATCTTGTATCGTACTGGTCTTGTATGGTTATCGTAATAGGATTTAGATTTTTCTTTTGAATTTTGAATGTTTTCAATAGCTTTGTCTCTTGAAAGTTTAAGACGATGACAAAGCATTTTTAAATATTCTGGATAAGTAACATTAGGAGGTGAATGAAAAACCGAGTCCGGGATAAAAGGTTTATGGCCGAATACAAGTTCGTAAGGTGTATAATTTGTTGTGCAGTGAACATTAGTATTATAAGCGAGGATGGCAGTGTAAACGTAGCGGGACCAATTGTCTTGATCTTCATTTACGAAGGATTTAAGGTATTCTTTCAAGGTAGAGTGACTACGTTCAAGTGCACCCTGTGTCGGTGGATGATGTGGACTTGACCACAATTGTTTTATTTTTAGATGTTCACATGTCTTCTTAAAAAGTTCTGCAGTGAAGTTAGTGCCTTGGTCTGTTAAAATGGTTTTGGGAATTCCGAACAGTGATATAAAGTGTAATAGGCATTCGCTGGTTTCTTCAGCTGTAGTCGACCTGATAGGATATGCTAGTGAAAATTTGGTGAGTTCATCTTGCAGGGTAAGTATGTATTTTAGTTTAGCTGGACCCGCTTCCGGTAGTGGACCAACTATGTCCAGTGCTCGACGTTGGAAAGGGGCATTAGATGTTGTGGTTATTTGCATAGGACTTCTATGAATTTTACGGAGTGCTTTATTTTCTTGGCAAAGTTTACAGGAATTTACATAATTCTCGATGTCGCTACGCATCCCTTTCCAGTGATACCTTTCTTGGATTCGCTTTAACATCCTTACACTGCCTAAATGACCGGCGATGGGAATATCGTGGTTTTCGCGGAGGATTTTTTTTATTTCACTAAGTGTAGGGAATATAATGGTGTTGCGGTGGATTGTGACGAGAATATTAGTATTATGGAAAAGAAATAGAATGATGTTATATAGCTTTGTGTAGGAGTGAGATTCGAAAGGATCCTTAAAATCAGTTATACTTATTGGGGTTGCAGTTTTTTGGATAAGAGAGTTACGTAGATTTCGCAGGCATGTATATATGTCTTCATAACTCGCGTTGTCAAAGTGATTGACTTTGGTAAAAAGAAAATAAATAGAGCGACCGTTATGAACAAATTTAAGGTAAGAGTGTAAGGTCCGTTCCTTACTTAAAATTTCATTTTTTCCGTCTATTTCAGTTAGTATTTCTTCTATATAGGGATTACTTTCGTCAAGATCAATGGAGGTTGGTATAACAATTATTGTGTCATTGCTTTTTAAGAATACTAGAATTGCTTTCTAAAACTTTGGTGTCAAAAATAAATGTTTTGCTATTTATTGTTTTTAAAATTGTGCATAATTATTACTAAGTATATTTTGTCTGTTTTCAGGTTCGTCGGTTCGGGCTGTCTTGGGTTGGTGAAGTCGTCAAAGGAGGGTCATCGTCAAAGTGTGATTCCAATGATAAGTCATCGGCCGACTGAGGAACTAGGCGGGAAGTAGAAGGTTGGTTGATATTGGAATCGGAAACAAGCTGTGGACTAGGGGTTGCTGTGGGTAAGTTGATATCAGAGTTAGTTATTTCAGGAACCTGTGGGTTTGGAAGCAGTGGCTGCTGATCTCGAGCGATATCAGGTAGGTTAAGAGGGCTAAAGTCTATATTATGATCACCATCAAAATGGCTGATATTATCGTCTAAATTCAGTGGGTCAATGTTCTCAATGGGTATCGGGAAAGTGCGTCGGCGGCTGCGTTTAGTTTACCCTTTTGGTAGGCTATCTCATATTCGTATTCTGAAAGTTTGAGACGCCATCTTTGAAGTTTACTGCCTGGGTCTTTGTGATTCATGAGCCAGGTCAGTGGTCTATGATCGGTAATGATATAAAATTTACGGCCGTATAGATATGGGCGGAAAGTTTTACAACCAAAAAGTATAGCAAGAAGTTCTTTTTCTGTGGTATTATAATTAATTTCGCTTTTATTGAGTGTCCGAGATGCATACGCTATTGGCCTTTCATGCCCTTTTGGTCCCTGGGAAAGGACTGCACCGATTGCGTAATTAGAAGCGTCGCAAGTCAGAACAAAGGGTTTGGAAAGGTCTGGGTATATCAAGACTGGCGCTGAGGTCAGCTTGTGTTTAAGTTCATCGAATGCGACTTGCTGTTGATTTTCCCAAATAAAAGGAACGTCCTTTTTAAGGAGAAGAGTCAGAGGTTTAGAGATTTTGAGAAATTAGGAATAAATCTACGATAATACGAAACAAGGCCGAGAAAAGATTTAATGTCTTTGGGGCTCTTGGGGTTTGGAAATTTAGTAACAGCTTCAACTTTCCCGGATTTGGTTTAACACCTTTTTCTGTGATGACATGGCCAAGATAAGCTACTTCGGCGCAGGAATTCGCACTTGTCGGGCTGCAATTTTAAATTAAATTTTCTTAGGCGTTGAAAGACTATTTGTAGGTTCTCAATGTGGCTACTAAGGTCATGTGAATAGATTACCACGTCGTCTAGGTACACAAAGCAGCGGATATCTTGGAGGCCAGCGAGTGCGGTATTCATAAGTCGCTGAAATGTGGCAGGTGCATTCTTAAGGCCAAATGGCATACGAGTGAATTCGTAATGCCCTTGAGGCACGCTAAAGGCTGTTTTTGGTGCATCTTTTTCATGCATGAGGATTTGGTGAAATCCAGAAGCGAGGTCGAGTGTCGAAAAATATTTACTTTGCCCTAGCTGATCTAAAATTTCTGATATCTGTGGGAGTGGGTAACTTTCTCCTACAGTGACGTCATTGAGTTTCCGATAATCTATAACTACCCGCCATTTCTGTTCTCCTGAGGCATCTAACTTCTTGGGGACTACCCAAATTGGAGAGGACCATGGAGACATAGATGGTTTTATTATTCCCTGGTCTAACATTTGGTCAATTTGCTTGGCTACTTCTGGTTTGTGAATTTCGGGGAAACGATATGATTTTACATGAATTGGGTTCTGGGATGTAGTTCTTATTTCATGTTTAACTGCAGATAAATATGTTAGTTTATCTCCGGGAATACAGAATATATCTGAATATTCGGAGCATATATCATGTAGGGCGTTAGCTTCTTCTATATTTAAGTGTCTGGTTCGGAGAAGGTTCAAAACGTCTTGAGTTCGGAGGTATGAGTCATTATTTTGGCTTTGATGCTCCGTTATAGAATAGATAAGTGAGTTAGAGTGAGGTGAATTAGTTATATTATCAGGGTTATATATAGTTGAATATTTAAATTTGATTTAAATGTTACAGGTGAGTCGGAAGTGTTTATTACTGATATATTGATTCTATTGTTTTCTTTTACCCTAACTAGACAATTCGCAATAAGGATATTTTCGAATTGTTTCTGTTCAAGGACTAATCCTTCTTTTATTTCAGGATTGGAGACGGAGCATTCAATCATTGTTTCTGATCTAGGAGGAAGAGAATAAATTGGTTCATGGAATTGCAGTGGTATATGGGTATCACCGATGGTAAGTAGATTTTTGTTATAATCGATATTGCAACCAAAATAATTAAGCATATCCGTTCCGATTATTCCGTCAAAAGGAAGATGAATTTTGTCAACTACATGAAATTTATGACATAATGTTGTATAGGCAGTTGTTGGGAACTTATGATGTATTTTTAAGTTTAAGTATCCGAGAGTTTTCGTAGGGCCATGTTTGCCGGGATCGATACCCTTAAGATGTATGAATTCTTTTACTAACTTGACCTATTTAGGTAGACAAGCTGATTTGATGAGGCTTACTGAGGCGCCGGAATCAACTAAAAGAGTGAGTGGTACATCAGATATTGAAGTATTTATTTTTACAATGGGAAGTAGTATTTGCGGTGTTAATTTGAAAAATTTTGATTTCATTATCATTATTTATTGGTCCAGTGATTGACATGGGTTTTCCGGAAGGAACTGGGGCTGCGCGTGCATAGAGTTTGGTAAGTTTAGGTGAGTTAGTAGAGTTAGTGGATTTAGTAGGAACAGCGGAATTGATATAATCAGTGGAGTTAGTATTTGATGCGGCCTTTGTATTAGAGACAGTGGATATGGTATAAGGAACAGCTGAGTTGGCATTAGATACAGTGGATTTAGTATTAGATTCAGTGGATTTAGTATTGGATTCAGTGGATTTAGTATTAGATACAGTGGATTTAGTATTAGATACAGTGGATTTAGTATTAGATTCAGTGGATTTAGGGGGTTTGGTATCGACTTTAGAACTCGGATTTCCTGCGCGACACCTATCAGGAAATTTTATTCGTTTAAATTCGCCGCGAATCACACTGTATCATATCCATCCTCGTGGATATTGTTAGTGTTTTCGTAAGTCACGTTATGAACAGGGCGATAAAAATTATTGTTATTATTCTGAGAGGTATTATTATTTTTTAAATTAGAATTGCGGCGACTGTTATTGTATTGCCGCTTGCGGCAATTTTCGATAGTATGGCCAATATTTTTGCAGTATCTACACACAGGGGATTGGGAGTTAGGAGACTGACCTTGACCCTGTCTTGTAAAATATGATTGGCCTTGAGGTCTAGTGGGTGACTGCGGACCTTGTGGTCGAGAGGACGAGGAATTAAAGTTCGGCCTGTACGAGGTATTGGATTCAGTGTGTGAAAATTAATTTCTCTTATATGTAATGCCTAATATTTTTTCTTCTGCTGCAGCAAAATTTATTGCTTCGTTTAAAGTGGACGGGTCACGACATCTCAATATTGTTGCTAACCGAGGGTCGAGTCCCATCATGAATCGATTGAGTGCTAAGTCCTGCATTATGGCAACTCGGCCGGAGTACGTCTTTCTTTTTGGTAGGTATCGTGATATTTATTTCCGTAAATAATTTCGATAAACAAGATTTTATTCTCAGGGAATATTGGCTAACATTTTCGCTAGGATGTTGTTTACAACTTTGTAAGTCGGATAATAAGTGGGCGTAATGTTTCCTATCACCAAATTGTGTTTTCAAAAATTCTTCGAGTTGGGACCATTTTGTAAATTCTTTAATTGCACACACGGATTCGGCTTTCCTGTTAATCTACTTAGTATATATTTAAAAGTATGTCTTGTTGAGTGATTGTTGCCAAATTAATTGCATTTCGGCAGTTATTTAAGAACGGAATTATGTGTCTCTGGAACCGTCGAAGGTCCCAATAAATTTAATTAAAACATTTAAATCCTAGTAAATGATGCGTGGGCGATGAGCGACTACTCAGCGTGTCTAATATCTATTGCCGGGTGACTCTTTTAAATAAGAATAGAATTATAATTTAACTTGTGTATGAGCTAATTTATTATTATCTTATTACTTTATTCTGAATTATGCGATATAGATTATGAAAACATTAATAATATTTAACAAACACATATATTAATTTTGTAGTATTAAAGTTTTTGATGTCGACACGAAGTACCACGCCACAACAGTCACGAAATGCACTCAAACCACAGTACGATATACAGTTAAAATTTTACGACTCAAGGGAGTAGCAGGAACATTTTTGACGGCACCCAGTAGTCTTTCAGGAACCGGATGTAGAAGTAGTTCTCGAAGCAAGTTTCTGCGGCAATTGCGGGATACTGCGACGTTTTTCACGGTGGTAACTTTTCGCTGGGTAAACGTTTAGGCAGGTGTATGCGCGACAAAACGAAGAAACAGCGGTACGGTGCAGCGATGATGTAGTGGTAAAACAGCGGATTTTTACTGGCACCGTGATTACAGTATTTTTATAACTGTATTTTTTATTACACACTATTTTCAATTGTTTGGATAGAACGAGGCGTACCGAGGATTTATTTCATCCCACCGCTGCCACCAAATATTATATGGAACCTTTGATTTAGGTTTTCAAAAAAAATACAATTGATTAAAGTGGAATAGTAAATGAACCGGCGCGGATGAGAGTTAGGTATGGAATGAATGGTGTGTGGTATGCATGGGAGCGAGGAAAACAAAGGTTAAGCTGACAGGGCAGAATAAGGTAATGGTAAGCAAAAGGCGAATGATAGAGCGGGGTATAACAGTTCGTATATAAGTTTTTGAGAAACCCATTGGTACGAGCCTGCCACTTGGGGATCGAACTTGGGTCTCTTGACTCGAAATTCCGACCACCCAACCATTCGGCTATCGTGACTTCTTTGTATAGTACCTTACTAAAAAAAGTATTTTTGTGTTTGTATGTCATCATCGGTCTATTTTCGGTTCCTCATTCAACGATTATCTATGCCCATAAAACGCGGTAATGGTGGCAGCATTTAGGGATAATTTTTGAGCCAGAAACGATTTAGGTTGAGCTACATAGCGACTTATATTGTCCATGCACGTTGTGAATTATACATGGTTATGAATTATATAATTATAATTATGAGTTATAGTTGTGAATTGTATAGTACATTCTTTCTCTCAGGTTCAACCTCTTTGTAATGTTTATCAGATTTTTGTACGGATTCTTTTTATTATTATAACATTCTTATCAGTAAATCTTTCATGCATTCTATCATGTATGACAGTTTGATAAGCAGACATCAAATACATCTTCCAAGACATAAAATTAACTAGAAACTCCTTAACATAGTGCTCGGAAACTTTGCAAATTTATTTTGCAGAGCTATAATGTTTATCGCGCAGACGTGATTGCGGTACATTGCAGCTGCGGTCGGGGTTTGAATAAGCTTAAAAATGAAGAGGAATAAAGAAAAATAGGTTATACCTGCCTGCGGCGTTAGGATATACCACCCCCTTCTTGCCGTGGGTATCGGACCGTACCAACAGATACCGAGATAACCACCCAAAAAATATCAATATAAAAATATAAACAAGTAAAAAGCTAAAGCACAAGTGTGATAAATTGTATTCGGATACAAAGAAATTACCACAAACACTCTTAGCCGGGAAAATATAGAAAAGTGTTTTCTACATTGATCGAACTCGAGGTTTCAGGCAACGAAAACCGCAGTGTAAATAACTCGTCCACGGAGTCGTCGAGTCATACAATGTGCGAACGGACTTATTCTCTAGACCTCTGTCTACCTCAATATTGCGAATGGACTGAAGATGTTTTTTTAATGTTTTACAAAGATTAATAATCCCAAATACGTCATTGCCATTGTTACCACATACATCACTGCTTAATGGAACCGTCTTCTGTTCTGTTGCTTTCTGTTGCTTAATGAAACGTGAGCATGGTTTGTAGTTTTGAATCCTACTCGTGATGACTGTTCAAAATTACTTTTGGGATTAGAGCAATGTATTTGTTGTCTATATCTAATAGAAAAATATTTATTATTAATTAAAAGAAGTATAAGTATAAGAAGTATAAGTCACGATAGCCGAGTGGTTGGGTGGTCGGAATTTCGAGTCAATAGACCCGAGTTCGATCCCCAGGTGGCAGGCTCGTACCAATAGGTTTTTCAAAAACTTATGTACGAATTATATCGATGGCTTGGACATAAAGATGGCGACGGGCTCACCACCAGTCGCGTTGTCCCGAAAATATCTTCGGTGGAAGGTGGGTCAAAGGGACTTAAATGTCTAGACTAGACCTCTGTCTACCCCTGTATTGGGAATTGCGTGAAGATATGTATATTTATTTCTATATTTAAAAAAAATTTTATTTTACACTAAAAAGGCATTGAGTGGTGTAATGGACCACTAATTGCATTTGTAGTGAACCAGGCTACATTTCTCATTTATTTTTGATTCATGCAATGTAATTATATGATAACATCTTTATAACAATTATCCGACACAGTACACGTCATATTTTCAAATTATCTTGCAGTAAGGCAGTATCGCAATGGGACAAACAGTTTATTTGCGTTACGGGTCGACCGGAATGACACAATTTAATTCCGCTTCGTAATTACCTCACGCGTCGTTCCGCGCATATAATATGCCGGGATGTAATATTACACGATATAATTGAGACGTTTTGCAAACAGAATTGGAATTGTTGATTTTTTTATTAGAGTGCGCTGGTTTGAAAACGGTTTTATTTTTACAGGCAATTTTTGTGAGTTGCACACATAATATTAATTCTTCACGCATTTCCCAATACAAGAGTAGCCAGAGATCTAGAAAATTTAGTCCTTTCGACCCACATCTTAACGGACGCTTCTTTTGGGATGACGTTACTGGTGGAGACCCTATCGCCGTATGTGTCGCTTTATATGTGTATATAAGTTATGATAAAACTGTTTGGGACGAGTCTAGCTCCCGGGAATCGTGCTCTTGACTGAATTTCCTATCGCCCACCCACCCGATGGTGATTCAAATAAATCCAATGGTCTAGAATTTTGTATCAATTTAAGGTGAACGATTTCTTTTACATATGAGGCATTTCTACTGAGTCCTCGAGGGTGAAACGCAGCTGTAAACTTTTCCCTTTGATTTAGTTTGAAGGTGTATGGGCTGCATCAGGAGAACTGTTAGCTCGTTCGTCTCGCTAATCCCAAAAGAAATCTCAAACGTTACTCAGACATTTGAAAACAAACCATTATTCATTATATTTCGTACTTAAGATAAGCTTAGCTTCAACAGTATAATGAACGACATATAACTATTACCTTCATGTTTTGACTTCAATCCATCTCGCAGCAGACACCCATACAGGCGTATCGTGGAGACTTAACACGGAGCGCTGCATGTGTGCGATAACAGTAATGCGGTATCATGCATGTTGTTTGTCAATAAGTTAGTGAGTTGGTGTTATAACTATCTGTAGAGCTTTATACTACAGAAAACACACATAGTTAAAGCTGATAACTCTAAATAAGATACTATATTTTGTTTGTTTGGACAAAATTTTCTTGTGTTCGACAGATTGTAAATCGTCAAAATAATATTGTGCTCACAATTTATCACAAAAATGGAATGCATTTTCTAATAGAACAACAATAAAGGGCTCTCCAGACTCCGAGCGCGCCGCGGCGTAGCTCTCGGCACGCGCCTGCGGTGGCCCCGCTACGATGCTACGGTTATTTGACAAAATGGACATTCTTTTGAAAAGCATGACCTGTTACCTGTTTCTGTTCCCAATTCATTAATTTTAAACATTTTAAAAATGTATTCAGTATTAGTAGTCAGTTGTCTATAAGTATTCCTAGTCGAGTCAGTTGGTTTTTATTATTATTTTATTAATAAAAATTAAATATTTGTATTAATAAAAAATAAATATAATTGTATTATATAATTAATTATATAATTAATTTAATAT
>JAGSMR010000667.1:0-35995 GCA_029286605.1 Sericinus montela | reverse complement strand
TATTTAATATATACGCCCACCCACCTGATGGTGATTCAAATAAATCCAATGGTCTAGAATTTTGTATCAATTTAAGGTGAACGATTTCTTTTACATATGAGGCATTTCTACTGAGTCCTCGAGGGTGAAACGCAGCTGTAAACTTTTCCCTTTGATTTAGTTTGAAGGTGTATGGGCTGCATCAGGAGAACTGTTAGCTCGTTCGTCTCGCTAATCCCAAAAGAAATCTCAAACGTTACTCAGACATTTGAAAACAAACCATTATTCATTATATTTCGTACTTAAGATAAGCTTAGCTTCAACAGTATAATGAACGACATATAACTATTACCTTCATGTTTTGACTTCAATCCATCTCGCAGCAGACACCCATACAGGCGTATCGTGGAGACTTAACACGGAGCGCTGCATGTGTGCGATAACAGTAATGCGGTATCATGCATGTTGTTTGTCAATAAGTTAGTGAGTTGGTGTTATAACTATCTGTAGAGCTTTATACTACAGAAAACACACATAGTTAAAGCTGATAACTCTAAATAAGATACTATATTTTGTTTGTTTGGACAAAATTTTCTTGTGTTCGACAGATTGTAAATCGTCAAAATAATATTGTGCTCACAATTTATCACAAAAATGGAATGCATTTTCTAATAGAACAACAATAAAGGGCTCTCCAGACCTGAGATATGCCGCGGCGTAGCTCTCGGCACGCGCCTGCGGTGGCCCCGCTACGATGCTACGGTTATTTGACAAAATGGGATGGCCCCCTTTGAAAAGCATGACCTGTTACCTGTTTCTGTTCCCAATTCATTAATTTTAAACATTTTAAAAATGTATTCAGTATTAGTAGTCAGTTGTCTATAAGTATTCCTAGTCGAGTCAGTTGGTTTTTATTATTATTTTATTAATAAAAATTAAATATTTGTATTAATAAAAAATAAATATAATTGTATTATATAATTAATTATATAATTAATTTAATATATTTAATATATAAATATTTTTATTAAAATGGGATGGCCCCCTTTGAAAAGCATGACCTGTTACCTGTTTCTGTTCCCAATTCATTAATTTTAAACATTTTAAAAAATGTATTCAGTATTAGTAGTCAGTTGTTCATAAGTATTCTAGTCGAGTTTATGGTTTTTATTATTATTTTATTAATAAAAATTAAATATTTTATTAATAAAAATAAATATAATTGTATTATATAATTAATTATATAATTAATTTTAATATATTTAATATATAAATATTTTTATTATTTTCTTTATTCGTTTCAGGTGTCTGTCCGTTTGTTCCGGCTAATCTCTGAGACAGCTAGACCGATTTCAACAGGACTTACACTGGCAGAAAGCTTGATTTTTGTGGCGTAACGTGGGATCGTAGGCTACTTTTGTTTAGAAACATATTCACATATATTCCTCCAATACAGAGGTAGACAGAAGTCTAGACGATTAAATCCTTCCGACCCACCTTTCACCGAAGATTTTGGGACAACGTGACAGGTGTGACAGGCTTATCGTTGTTTTGCGTAGATTGTTAAAGAAATAAACAGTTAAAACATGTCAGTTTCCATTTTATTATAAAAATATGTATTACAATACATCAAATTATAAAGTAAATTTCTTAGTTCGGAAAGGACATAGTTTTAATTAGAGTTTCAGCTCAATTTCAATATCATATCGCATCGTTCGTGACTAAATCCAGGGCTCCCAGTGGACCTGGTGACGCCGAGGACAGTAATTGGTCCGTGCAGTGGCGCAGCAGCTCGGATACCTGGCGAGGAACGTGCAATTATCTCAACGTTTTAATGTTTATATATCATTTATAATATTAATTATGTCATGGTTAGGAACTAGATATCAGTTACGGCAACAAAGTGCTCTGATATATCATGTTATTCACATCCATTCCATCTTTACGGTATATTATCTTAACCAGTGTTGGGGCTAGCTGGAAACAAAATGAGCTAATCCTGCAAGTGATACTGATATCACAGAACGGGCTCTACCGATTTCAAGTGATACTACTATTCATTGTGGTATAGTGCTACGAACGCAGTTGGTTGAGTATATACGCAAAAAACCAACCTATGAAAGTCCATTTCAGAGTTGATTCTACAGGCTTCTCGCGATCATTCAGGCGGATTGGCGATCGCTTTGTCACCAGTTTGCTCATTTAATCTGGTATTTTTCGAGATAGGTAGGGTAGGTAGGGCTCTCCCTCTGTCGCCTCTCGAGACACTCACCGGACAGAGAGAGAGGATTCCGTATGCATGTAAAATCATCAACCCCTAGCTTCGAAGACAGGGGTCGCTGCTTAACTAAGCTACAGGGGCCAGTTTAGCGGCCTGCTCCTCCACGCTGCAGCTGCGCCTGCGTCCCGGGAGTGGGCGCTGCCCCTCCCTCCTTGCACCAGCCCCGGAACTGCGACGACTCCAAGTGCACCAGCCACTTAGGTGTTTAGAGTGCCTTCACAAGCCAATCCAAAGAAGTCACGATAGCCAATCTTTAATCTTGAAACTACTTGGAATTTGTTATAAGTTTAAATCCTAGAAACTTCTAACTCTGCCCTCACTGTACATCTTACAAGTAGCTACTTATCTCTGTTTTATTAATGTTAATGTTGAAAGATACACGAAAACGCATAGCCGTATGAGATTGCGATATCTATATGTACACTGGTGTGCATGTGATAATGTTAATAAAAATGGTGTAATTTTGCGTATATGACAGGTCATATTCAATAATAAAATACTAAAAAGTATAAAACATCAAAATCTCAATATATATAAACAGAATCATACATCTAAAGATGGTAGACCAATCGATAAATGTTGTCATTCAATAAATGACCTTTCATTTAACAAAGTGTAATTGCAATATCTCATGTGACATGTACTTCTTATCATGATCATCGTCATCGCAACAGTCTAACAGAAGTCTACTGCTGAACACGCCTCTCTGGGATCGCCATAGAAAGGTCCTGTCGTTTACTTTTCCCATCGACTTCCCTACAATGTTCTGCAGGTCGTCACAGCATCTTGCGGAGACATTCTAGCCAAGACAGTTGTATAATCATTGACTAAGAAAGATATATTAATTAATAATAATACAAAATTAAATAAGTAAAAAATTCATTAATTAATTTAAAATTCATTAGTTAATTTATAATATACTTAATATATAATATACTTTATAGAAATATGTATATATATCAACAAAAATCAAATTTTTATATACTCTTTCAAAATTATTATAAATATTTTAAGAACTAGTAGGAATTTTTATATTCTTTTTCCAATGTATGTATATACAAACAAATAAATAAATAAATACGTTAATGCAGGACCTAGAACTGGGGTGATCGTGCCGACTAATGTCTAGGAAAGAGTTAATATTGTATTTCCAACATTATAAAAATTTCTTTCACTGTTTTATCTCCGCTAGAGATAGACTCTGTCGTCGATAGACGAATTTGATTACAATTCCAATGAATAATACGACCTTTGCTGTTGTCGAGGGTCAGACAAATCAAAATCAAGCAGACTTACAAAATGTTTATTGATCCATACACAACAACATTAATTAAAATATGAAAACAAATGTAGTTTCTTGGTGTATGTTCGTCCCAACATCAAACATAGTTTGCGGCATCGAATAACCCCCGGTTAGTTTGTCAATACAACATCCCTTTTGCAAGCCAATGTAAAATAATAACATTAGAAATATTATTAAAAGTACCATTTTTATAAATAGGCCGAATATTAATTTAATTAAATGTTTCACTATTAATTTATACAATTATCTATTAAAACTTAGTAAACTATAATTGACCGTTTAACGGGCACTTGAGCATCTTTCAAACAACGTCCCTTTTAAAACCAATGTCAAGATAGTATTATTATATAAGAAATCTTAACACAAATACTTTTTTTTATACACTACAACCTCAGTATATTAAAATTAAATATTAAAAACAATGGTTATAATTATCCATTAAACTATGTAAACATTAATTAACATAATAGCTGAACACTGAAAATTAAACAAAAACAATATCTCTTTTAGGCTTATGTTGAAATACCATTGGACACATAGCCGCCGTGGCCCTTAGTTACATTGGATTGAATAATTAGGTATGAATTTGTAATTATATCTCAAGGCTCTGTTAACATTAATTAACCCAACAATACATACGTAGAATCATACATTGATATTTGAAAATCACATACATTGCACCGATGTCTCAGCCGTAAGTAGCAAACTCACTTGTGTTATGGAATAAAAAGAAACAACAGATAGACCACAATACAGTCCGAGACATGTAGAAAAGTAGATTTACTCTTCAACATTTTCCCTTTAGTCTACCTGTGCCCCCAAGGAATAATACCCGTCCTAAGTACAAATGTGGGTTGGGTTATGTTAGGTTGATTGCGAGGTGTCTGGTAGTGCGATCGCCAATCTGCCTTACCAAGCGTGGCGATTACGGCACGCGAGGCCTATGTCAACAGTGTGGACCGCAGCTGTTATGTGTGGCGTTATATAAAGAGGTGTAATGTATACAAGTCGAAAGTAACATAAGCTTTTTGTCGGTGCAGCATCTAAGTAAATAGCTTAGTTGTATAACGGCCTTCGACTAAATGCCTTTACTGCAGCTCTTCTCCGCGGTTTTGCTCCAATGAAACGCAGAAACCCTAATTATTATTTCCTAAAATAATGCTAGCCTTGAATTTACACCTTACAACATCAGCTACCCGCCAGTGAAAGTTCAAATCAAAATCGGTACAGACGTTTCAGGTGTCTGTCGTTTGTTCCGGCTAATCTCTGAGACAGCTGGAGCCGATTTCAGCAGGACTTACACTGGCAGAAAGCTGATTTTTGTGTGGCAGCCAACGTGGGATCGTCGGCTACTTTTATTTTAGAAACATATTCTATTCCTCAATACAGAGGTAGACAGAAATTAGACGATTCGTCCTTCCGACCCACCTTTCACCGAAGATTTTGGGACAACGTGACGGTAGCGACGAGCTTATCGTTGTTTGCGTAGATTGTTAAGAAATAAAACAGTTAAAACATGTCAGTTTCCGACATTATAAAAAATATAACACAATACAACCAAATTGTTAAATGAATTTCTTTAGTTCGGAAAAGGACACTGATTTTAATTAGAGTTTCAGCTCAATTTCAATATCGCATCGCATCGTTCGTGACTAGATCGGGCTCCCAATTGGACCTGGTGACTTGGGGACGTGGGGGTCCGTGCAGTGGCGCAGCAGCTCGGATACCTGGCGAGGAACGTGCAATTATCTTAACGTTTTTAAATGTTTATATATCATTTAGAATATTAATTATGTCATGGTTAGGAACTAGATATCAGTTACTAACAAAGTGCTCTGATATATCCTGTTATTCACATCCATTCACATCTTTACGGTATATTATCTTAACCGTTGTTAGGGAACTGGCCCAAAAAATGAGCTAATCCTGCAAGTGATACTGATATAAGAACGGGCTCTACCGATTTCAGTGATACTATTCATTGTGTTATAGTGCTACGAACGCAGTTGGTTGCAGAGTATATACATAAAAAACGACCTATTAATGTCCATTTCAGGATTGATTCTACAGGCTTCTCACGATCATTCAGGCGGATTGTCGATCGCTTTGTCACCAGTTTGCTCATTTTAATCTGGTATTTTTCGAGATAAGGGTAGGTACGGCTCTCCCTCTGTCATACTCTCAGAACACTCACGGACAGAGGAAGGATTCGTATGCACATGTAATCATCAGCCCCTAGCTTCGAAGGCGGGGTCGCTAGCAACTAAGCTACGGGGTCAGTTTGTGACCTGCTCTCCTCCGCTGCGTCACGACCAGCAATCTTTTTAATCTTGGAAACTACTTGATTGTTATAAGTTTTAATCCTAGAAACTTCTAACTCTGCCCTCACTGTACATCTTACAAGTAGCTACTTATCTCTGTTTAATAAATGTTGTGTTGAAGATACACGAAAACGCACTATAATAAGTGTAGAGATTGCGATATCTATGTACACTGGTGTGCATGTATTAATATTAAGTAAAATATGGTAATTTGCGTAAATGACAGGTCATATTCAATAATAAAATACTAAAAGTATAAAACATCAAAATCTCAATATTTAAACCAACCATACATTTAGACAATCGATAAATATTTGTCATTCAATAAATGACCTTTCATTTAACAAAGATGTAATTGCAATATCGTTTCAGGTGTCTGTCCGTTTTGTTCCCGGCTAATCTCTGAAGGACAGCTAGACCGATTCAACAGGACTTACACTGCAGCAGAAAGCTGTTTTGTGTAACGATGGGATCATGAGCTACTTTTTGTTTTAGAAACATATTCACATATATTCCTCAATAGAGGTAGACAGAAGTCTGAACGTTAAATCTTCCATTACCTTTCACCGAAGATTTTTGGGACAACGTGACAGGTGGCGACATGAGCTTATCGTTGTTTTTGCGTAGATTATTAAAGAAATAAAACAGTTAAAACATGTCGGTTTCCATTTATAAAATATATTTACAATACATCAAATTATAAGTAAATTTCTTGGATTTGGAAAGGACATAGTTTTAATTAGAGTTTCAACTCAATTTCAATATCGCATCGCATCGTTCGTGACTAAATCCAGGGCTCCCAATTGGACCTGGTGACGCCGAGGACGTGGTGGTCCGTGCAGTGGCGCAGCAGCTCGGATACCTGGCAGACGATGCAATTATCTCCAACGTTTTAATGTTTATATATCATTTATAATCAACTAATTATATGTGGTTAGGAACTAGATATCAGTTAGCACAAAATTAACTCTGATATATCCATGTTATTCATCCATTCACATCTTTACAGTATATTATCTTAACCGGTGTTAGGAGCTAGCCCAAACCAAAGGCCAGAGCTAATCCTGCAGAGTGATACTGATATCACCAGAACGGGCTCTACCGATTTCAGTGATACTATTCATTGTGTTGTTATAATTGCTACGAACGCGGTTGGTTGATATATACATAAAAACATCCCATAAGAAGGGTCCATTTCAGGATTGATTACCACAGGCTTCTCGCGATCATTCAGGCGGATTGGCGATCGCTTTGTCACCAGTTGCTCATTTTAATCGGGTATTTTTCGAGATAGAGTAGGGTAGGTAGGGCTCTCCTCTGTCCTCTCAGACACTCACGGACAGAGAGGATTCGTATGCACATGTAAATCATCAACCCTAGCTTCGAGACAGGGTCGCTAACAGCTTCTAAGCTACGGGGTCAGTTTGTGACCTGCTCACCCACATACGTATGGGCCGGTGGGCATGCCCCCTCCCGCCGCTTGCACCAGCCCCGGAACCGACAGCCGTCCAAGTGCACCGACGTACATAGAGTATTTGGGGTGCCTTCACAAACCAATCCAAGAAAGTCACGATAGCTAAATCTTTAATCTTCCAAACTACTTGAATTTGTTATAAGTTTAAATCCTAGAAACTTCTAACTCTGCCCTCACTTATACATCTTACAAGTAACTACTTATCTCTGTTTTTATTAATGTTAATGTTGAAAGATACACGAAAACGCACTTAATAAGTATGAAGTTGCGATATCTATATGTACACTGGTGCATGTGATAATGTTAGTAAAAATGAGTGTAATTTGCGTATATGACGGGTCATATTCAATAATAAAAATACTAAAAATGCCGACATCAAAAATCTCAATATATAAACAGAAACATACATCTAAGATGTGTAATTAATCGATAAATGTTGTCATTCAATAAATGACCTTTCATTTTAACAAAGTGTAATTGCAATATCTCATGTGACATGTACTTCTTATCATGATCATCAATCATCAACAATTCTAACAGAAGTCTACTGCTGAATGCACGCCTCTCCCACAAGGATCATACATAGAAAGGTCCTGTGTCATTTACACCCATCGACTTCCACCAAATGTTCTGCAGGTCGTCGCAGCATCTTGCAGGAGACATTCTAATACGAACAGTTGTATAATCATTGACTAGAAAGATATATTAGTATAATAATACAAAATTAAATAAGTAAAGAATTCATTAATTAATTTAAAATTCATAAAATTAATTTATAATATACTTAATATATATTATACTTTATAAAAATGTGTATATATATCAACAAAATCAAATTGCTATATACTCTTTCAAAGGTGTGTAAATGTTGCCCAAGAACTTCAAGTAAATTTATATTCTTTTTAATGTATGTACATATACAAGCAAATAAATAAATAAATAGGTGTACGAGACCTAGAACCCAGCAGGGTGATCGTGCCCGACTAATGTCTAGGAAAGAGTTAATATTGTATTTCAACATTATAAAAATTTCTTTCGCCTACTTATCTCCGCTAGAGATAGACTCTGTATCGATAGACGAATTTAAATTCTCATTCCAATGAATAAATACACAAGCCCTGTTGTCAAAAGGGGTCGAATAATCAAAATCAAACTTAGACTTCAAGGAAAATGTTATTGATCCATACTAACAACATTAATTAAAATATGAAAACAAATGTGAACAATTGTATGTTGCGTACAACATCAAACATGGTTGCAGCATCAGACCCCCAGTTAGTTTGTCAATACAACATCCTTTTAAGCCAATGTTAAAATAATACTTTTACATTAGAAATATTATTAAAAGTACCATTTTTATAAATAGGCCGAATATTAATTTCAAATTAAATGTTTCACTATTAATTTATACAATTATCTATTAAAACTTAGTAAACTATAATTGACCGTTTAACTTGAACACTGAGCATCTTTCAAAACAACGTCCCTTTTAAAACCAATGTCAAGATAGTATTATTATATAAAGAACCTTTATTACAAATACTTTTTATACATAGCCTCAATTAGTAAAATTAAATATTAAAAACAATGCAGTTTATAAATTATCATTAAACTATATTGTTAATTAACGCAATAGCTATGAACACTGAAAAATTAGACAAAACATGTCTTTTTGGGCTTATATTTAAAATACCATTGGACACATAGCCATACGTGGCCTTAGTTACATTTGGACGAATAATTAAGTATGAATTTGTAATTATATCTAAAGGCTCTGTTAACATTAATTAACTTAACAATACATACATAGAATCATACATTGATAGGCTGAAAATCACATACATTGCACCGATGTCTCATGCGTAAGTAAAACTCACTTATGTTATGGAATAAAAACAACGAATGGGCCACAAATACAGTCCGAGACATGTGAAGAAATGGTTACTCTTTAACATTTTCCCTTGATCTATATACCCCAAGGAATAATGCCCGTCCTAAGTACAAGATGGGTTGGAGTTGTGTTGGGTTAGGTTGCGAGGGTGTCTGGTGGTGCGATCGCCAATCTGCCTGCCAAGCGTGGCGATTACGGCACGCAGGCCTATGTCCAGCAGTGGACTGCACACAACTGTTATGTGTGTACGTTATATAAGTGTAATGTATAAGTCACGAAAGTAACGCAAGCTTTTGTCGGTGCAGCATCTAAGTAAGTAGCTTGGTGTATAACAGCCTTCGACTAAAGTACTTTGCGACTCTTCTCGCGGTTTTGGTTTTGTAGTAAACACGAAACCTAATTATTGTTTCTAAAATAATGCTGGCCTTAGTTACACCTTACAACATCAGCTACCGCCAGTGAAGTTTCGTCAAAAATCGGTACAGATGCATTCGGGTGTCTGTCCGTTTCATTTTCCCGCTAATCTCTGGAGACGGCTAGACCGATTTCAACGGGACTTACACTGGCAGAAGCTGATTTTGTAAGCGTAACGTGGGATCGTCGGCTACTTTTATTTGAAACATATTCTATATATTCCTCCAATACAGAGGTAGACAGAAGTCTGAACGATTAAATCCTTCCGACCCACCTTTCACCGAAGATTTTGGGACAACGTGACAGGTAGCGACGAGCTTATCGTTGTTGCGTAGATTGTTGAAATAAAACAGTTAAAAAACATGTCAGTTTCCATTTTATTATAAAAATATAACACAATACAACAAATTATTAGTAAATTTGCCAGTTCGGAAAAGGACATAGTTTTAATTAGAGTTTCAGCTCCAATTTCAATATCGCATCGCATCGTTCGTGACTAGATCCAGGGCTCCCAATTGGACCTGGTGACGCCGAGGACGTGGGGTCGATGCAGTGGCGCAGCAGCTCGGATACCTGGCGAGGAACGATGCAATTATCTTAACGTTTTTAAATGTTTGCCATCATTTAGAATATTAATTGTCTCATGGTTAAAGACTAGATATCAGTTACCTAACAAAAGTGCTCTGATATATCCTGTTCACATCCATTCACATCTTTACAGTATATTATGTAACCGGTGTTTAGGAACTGGCCCGAAAAATAGGCTAATCCTGCAGAGTGATACTGATATCACAGAACAGGCTCTACCGATTTCAGTGATACTATTCATTTGACGTTATAGTGCTACCGAACGCGGATTGGTTTGGTATATACATAAAAACAGCCTATTGTGTCCATTTCAGGATTGATTCTACAGGCTTCTCACGATCATTCAGGCGGATTGTCGATCCTTTGTCTGATTTGCTCATTTTAATCTGGTATTTTTCGAGATAGGTAGGGTAGGTACGGCTCTCCTCTGTCGCACTCTCGAGAGACACTCACGGACAGAGAGGATTCGGCATGCACATGTAAATCATCAACCCCTAGCTTCGAAGGCGGGGTCGCTAGCAACTAAGCTACGGGGTCGGTTTGTGACCTGCTCCTCACGCTGCGTCTTCTTAGCCAATCTTTAATCTTGAAACTACATGAAGTTATTGTAAGTTTAAATCCACAAACTTCTAACTCTGCCCACTCACTGTACCATCTTACAAGTAGCTGCCTCTGTTTTAATAATGTTAATGTTGAAAGATACACGAAAAC
The DNA here is from genome assembly GCA_029286605.1 of Sericinus montela. Classification (NCBI taxonomy): domain Eukaryota; kingdom Metazoa; phylum Arthropoda; class Insecta; order Lepidoptera; family Papilionidae; genus Sericinus; species Sericinus montela. The sequence goes on along the minus strand of JAGSMR010000667.1, from coordinate 25,033 downwards.
ATAATAAGTATGAGATTGCGATATCTATATATGCACTGGTGTGCATGTGATAATATTAGTAAAAAATAAAATTAGGCTGCGTAAATGACAGGTCATATTCAATAATAAAAAATACTAAAAAAGAAGTATAAAAACATCAAAATAAATATATTTAAACCAACCATACATTTAGACCAATCGATGATATTGTGACAATAAATGACCTTTCATTTAACAAAGTGTAATTGCAATATCGTTTCAAGTCTCTGTCCATTTGATCCGGCTAATCTCTGTGAGACAGCCAGACCATTCAACAGGACACACTGGCAGAAAGCTGATTTTTTTGTGGCGTAACGTGGGATCGTAGGCTACTTTTTATTTTAGAAACATATTCACATATATTCCTCCATACAGAGGTAGATAGAAGTCTGAACGATTCAAATCCTTCCGACCCACCTTTCACCGAGATTTTTGGGACAACGTGTGACAGGTATGACGAGCTTATCGTTGTTTGCGTAGATTAAAGAAAATAAAACAGTTAAAACATGTCAGTTTCATTTGTATGAAATATATTACAATACATCAAATTATAAATGCTAATTTCTTAGTTCGGAAAGGACATAGTTTTAATTAGGTTTCAGCTCAATTTCAATATCGCATCGCATCGTTCGCTGTGACTAAATCAGGGCTCCCAATTTGGACCTGGTGACGCCGAGGACGTGGTGGTGCGATGCAGTGGCGCAACGGCGCTCGGATACCTGGCGAGGAACGTGCAATTATCTCAACGTTTTAATGTTTATATATATCATTTTATAAACCAATTGTGTCATGGTTGGGAACTAGATATCAGTTGCATGACAAAGTGCTCTGATATATCATGTTATTCATCCATTCCATCCTTTACGGTATATTATCTTAACCGGTGTTAGGGAATGGCGACAAAATGAGCTAATCCTGCAAGTGATACTGATATCTGAGAACAGGCTCTACCGATTTCAGTGATACTATTCATTGTGTTATCAGTGCTACGAACGCGGTTGGTTTGAGTATATAAAAAAGCATCCTGAAAGTCCGTTTTCAGGTTAGAGTTCTACAGGCTTCTCGCGATCATTCAGGCGGATTGGCGATCTTTTTGTCCCATAGTTGCTCATTTTGATCTGGTATTTTTCGAGATAGGTAGGAGTAGGTGGGGCTCTCCCTCTGTCGCCTCTCGAGACACTCCACGGACAGAGGGATTCGTATGCACATGTAATCATCAACCCCTAAGCGAAGACGGGTCGCTAGCAACTAAGCTAGGGGGTCGGTTTGTGACCTGCTCCTCCACGCTGCAGCTGCACTTGCGTCCAGGAGTGGGCGTGCCCCCTCCGCCGCGCACCAGCCCCGGAACTGCGACAGCCGTCCAAAGTGCGACATGTAGAGTATTTAGAATTTCACAAGCTGTCCAAAGAAAGTCACGATAGCCAATCTTTTAATCGCGAAACCATAGATTTGTTATAAGTTTAAATCCACAGAAACTTCTAACTCTGCCCTCACTGTACATCTTACAAGTAGCTACTTATCTCTGTTTTATTAATGTTAATGAAAGATACGAAAACTATATAATAAGTATGAGATTGCGATATCTATATGTACACTGGTGTGCATGTGATAATGTTAAATAAAAATATAGGTACTTAATTTGCGTATATGACAGGTCATATTCAATAATACAAAATACTAAAAAGTATAAAACATAAAATCTCAATATATATATAACAAACATACATCTAAGATGGTAGACCAATCGATATTGCATCATTATTAAATGACACTTCAATTTTAACAAAATTGTAGGTACAATATCTCTTATGACATGTATACTTCTTATCGCGATCATCGTCATCATAACAGTCTAACAGAAGTCTGCGTTTTGCCTCTCCTAAGGATCGCCACATAGAAAGGTCACCATGTCATTTACACCATCGACTTCCGCAATGTTCAAATTAAACCATCTTTGAAATTCAGCCCTGAACAGTTGTATAATCATTGACTAAGAAGATATATTAATTAATAATAATAAAATTAAATAAGTAAAATTCATTAATTAATTTAAAAATTCATTTAATTTAATTTATAATATACTTAATAAATATACTTTATAGAAATATATATATCAACAAAAATCAAGTGCTATATATACTCTTTTCAAAGGTGTATAAAATATTTTTAAGAACTTCAAATGGGAATTTTATATTCTTTTTCCAATGTGTACATATACAAGCAAATAAAATAAAATAAATAAACAATACGAGACCTAGAACTGGGTAGTCATTGCCCGACAATATCTCGGGAAAAGAGTTAATATTGTATTTCAACATTATAAAATTTCTTTCGCCTGTTTTATCTCCGCTAGAGATAGACTCTGTGTCGATAGACGAATTTAAATTCTCATTCAATGAATAAATACACTTTCAAATACATTGTCAAAGATTGAACAAATCAAAATCAAACTTAGACTTCAAAAATGTTTTATTGATCCATACCTAACAACATTAATTAAAATATGAAAACAAGTATAGTTTCTTAATTGTATGTTGCGTCTAACATCAACCATGGTTGGCATCGAATAACCCAGTTGGTTGTCAATACAACATCCCTTTTAAGCCAATGATATTAAAATAATACTTTACATTAGAAATATTATTAAAAGTACCATTTTGTAAATAGGCCGAATATTAATTTAAATTAAATGTTTCACTATTAATTTATACAATTATCTATTAAAACTTAGTAAACTATAATTGACCGTTTAACTTGAACACTTATCTTTCAAAACAACGTCCTTTTAAAACCAATGTCAAGATAGTATTATTATATAAGAAATCTTGTACAAATACTTTTTTTTATACATAGCCTCAGTATATTAAAATTAAATATTAAAAACAATGGATTTATAATTATCCATTAAAACTATATAAACATTAATTAACTTTTAATAGCTATGAACACTGAAAAAAATTAGACAAAACAATATTATCTCTTTTTTAGGCTTATGTTGAAATACCATTGGACACATGGCCATAAATAGCCTTAATTTATTTGGATTAGACGAAATTAAGTATGAATTTAATTATATCTCAAGGCTCTGTTAACATTAATTAACCCAACAATACATACGTAGAATCATACATTGATAGGCTGAAAATCACATACATTGCACCGATGTCTCATGCGTAAGTAACAAACTCACTTGTGTTATGGAATAAGAAACAACGAATGGGCCACAAATACCCAGTCGAGACATGTAGAAAAGTAGATTTGCTCTTACAACATTTTCCCTTTAGTCTATATGCCCCAAGGAATAATACCCGTCCTAAGTACAAATGTTAGGTTAAGGTTATGTTAGGTTAGGTTGCGAGGTGTCTGGTGGTGCGATCCTTCCCATCACACTTGCCAAGCGTGGCGATTACGGCACGCGAGGAGGCTCTGTGTCAGCAGTGGACTACTGCAAAGAGCTGTTAACATGTACATTTATATAAGTGTAATGTATAAGTCGAAAGCGCATAAACTTTTTGTCGGTGCAGCATCTCGTGTTAAACTTGGTTGTGTAACAGCCTTCGACTAAATGCTGCCCCCCTGCGGCTCTTCTCGCGGTTTTGTAGTAAACGCGAAACCCTAGGTATTGTTTCTAAAATAATGCTAGCCTTAGTTACTGCCAGCATCAGCTACCGCCAGTGAAAGTTCCGTCAAGAAATCGGTCCAGTCGTTTCAGGTGTCTGTCCGTTTGTTCCGGCTAATCTCTGAGACGGCTAGACCGATTTCAACGGGACTTACACTGGCAGAAAGCTGATTTTTTTTGTGGCGTAACGGGATCGTCGGCTACTTTTTATTTTAGAAACATATTCACATATATTCCTCCAATGAGGTAGATAGAAGTCTAGACGATTAAATCTTCCGACCCACCTTTCACCGAAGATTTTGGGACAACGACAGGTAGCGACGAGCTTATTGTTTTTGCGTAGATTGTTAAAGAATAAAACAGTTAAAACATGTCAGTTTCCATTTATTATAAAAATATATATACAACAAATTATAAGTAAATTCTTTAGTTCGAAAGACATAGTTTTAATTAGAGTTTCAGCTCAATTTCAATATCGCATCGCATCGTTCGTGACTAGATCCAGGCCCCACCGACCCAAGGATGGAGGACGTAAACGCAGCAGGCGCAGCAGCTCGGATACCTGGCGAGGAACGTGCAATTATCTCAACGTTTTTAATGTTTATATATCATTTAGAATATTAATTATGTCATGGTTAGGAACTAGATATCAGTTACGTAACAAAGTGCTCTGATATATCATGTTATTCACATCCATTCATCTTTACGAGTATATTATCTTAACTGGTGTTAGGAGCCAGCCCAAACAAAATGAGCTAATCCTGCAGTGATACCGATATCACAGAACGGGTCACCGATTTCAGTATACTATTCATTGTGTTATAGTGCTACGAACGCGGTTAGTTTGATATATACATAAAAACAGCCTATGAAAGTCCATTTGTGATTGATTCTACAGGCTTCTCGCGATCATTCAGGCGGATTGGCGATCGCTTTGTCACCAGTTTGCTCATTTTAATCTGGTATTTTTCGAGATAGGTAGGTAGGCCTCCCTCTGTCGCTTCTCGAGACACTCACGGACAGAGAGGATTCGTATGCACATGTAAATCATCAACCCCTAGCTCGAAGGCGGGGTCGCTAGCAACTAAGCTACGGGGCCGCTTGTGACCTGCCTCCATCAAAGCTGCAGCTGTGCCTGTCCTGGGAGTGGGCGCTGCCCCTCCCGCCGCGCACCAGCCCCCGGAACTGCGACAGCCGTCCAAGTGCACCGACGCACATAGAGTATTTAGAGTTCTTCACAAGCCAATCCAAGAAAACCTACCAGGATAGAATTCCGGAATCGAAACAATACCGGATATATTAGATATTGCACCAAAGAACGTAACTCACCGTTGGCGATTCATAGAAGTGCAACACGAGTTAAACTCTGATAATCGTCCGGTAACCATGGTGCTGGGACAGCCCTGGCGGAGGTCCTTCCGACCAAACCTCGACGGACTGGCGTAAGCTCGAGATTTATCTAGAGAATACGAACACCCCAGAGTTAGACATCCCAGATGCCATCTCCTCAAAGGAAATGGCCTTTGCTGCTGTAGACCACCCTTTACCTCTTTGATGCCGAAGCGCCGCCGTCGAAGCATCCTTCAGGCGGTCAAGGTGGCGAACGATCGCCGCTGGCTGCCGGAGGATATTAGACGGCTACAGAGAAAAATTTCAAGCATGAGAGCACATACGATCGACAGGTTCGACGACAATCGAGTCAGGAGCGTGCCGCCCAGAGAGAGGCGGTCATGAGCGCATGGCTGAACTCAGGAGTGATAGATGGGACAAACTGAGATATCTCGCCATCACACACAGTGCCTATTGGCACCGGGCGAGGGCTCTGAAGTCAGAAACTGTCTCGACGATGCCGCCCTGATCAGCCTGACGGTCTCAATTGCAGCTTTTGAGGATAGGAAAGGCCGATTGCTTAGCCGACAGCCTAGAGCTTCAATGCTCTCCCAGCTCCCAGCCAACAGATCCGGTCCACCTGTGGCTGCGGACGCTGAAGTAGCCTGTAGAGCCGCCCTGCCGCCGACGGGTGATCCGCTGCCACTCTAACACGTTGAGGAGGTTCGAGACATAGTCCGGAACCCTCAGACTAAAAGTTCCAGGAGCTGATGGTATCTCCAACAAGCTCCTCAAGGCCCTCCCAAACGCCCTTCTCTTGCTCTTAGTAGCAATTTTCAACGCCCTCCTCTCCAGTAGCTCCTTCCCGGACGCCTGGAAGGAGTCACGTTATTGGCATCCACAAATCTGGAAAGCCTAAAACCAGCCCCGAGTTACTGGCCCATAATCCCTCAGTTCTCTGGGGAAGTCTATGAACGCGTCATCATCGCTAGACTGAATGACCGCGTCAAAATCCCTTTAACTCCACCCTGACGAGCAGCTTGGCTTTTCGAGCCAAACACTCTAGTACTCAGCAAGTGCACCGCCTCACGGAGCACATACTGAGAGCCTCAACTGACCCAAAGCCATCTCAATGGTGGGGGCCCTATTCTTCGATGTCGCGAAGGCATTTGACAAAGTCTGGCACAACGGCTTAATTTATAAGCTGTATGCTCAAAAGGTGCCAGACAGACTTGTGCCACATCATACAAGCACTACTGTCAAATCGCACCTTCCGCTTCAAAGTGGAGGGGTCCTGTCCGACAGCAGACCCATAAGGGCTAGTTCCGTGGTTCGGTTCTCTCGGACCCTATACTCGCTATACACCAGCGATATCCCAAAGACGGCCGGAGTGGAGTTGGCATTATTCGCCGACGACACCACGCTCTTCACCACCGATTCAAATGAATGCAGGATCTACATCCGTCTCCGAACGCGACCAGCAAAGGCCACTGGTTTAGACCCGGAGAATTGATGAACCTCGAAAAAAGCCAGGCCGTACTCTTCTCTCTAGGAAAGAGTTCTCCTCGAAACCTTCGCGCGTAAAAAAGCGCATAGTCCAATCCAAATTCCAAAACCTAATATCAATGTTCGATAAACCCATCCCGTGGTTAAGAAGGCAGTCACCTAGGGTCGTTCAGACCGCAGGTTATCCGAACAACACATTAAACATGTCAGAGACAAAGCGTCTTCGTTTCCGGTCGACTTACAATCATTAACATCGTAGCAAAATGTCGCTAAGACATAAATTGCTACTATATAGGGACCTGTGGTTCGGCCGATAATGTCCTATGTGTGTCACGCGTTCGCGCACGCACCTAGGTCATATCTGAGAACACCCAAGTCATCCAAAATAAGTTCATGAGGCGTGCCACAAACGCACCTCAATACATGAGGAGCGCAGATCTCCATAGAGACCTCGAGATCCCCACGGTGGCGGTTTTTGAAGAAATATCGTCAAGATATTTCTGAAAATTAAGATCACCCAAATTCGTTAGGCGGGTCTAGGAAACTACACCCCTTCCCCAATTATCACCGATTTGATAGACGACCAAAGCACGTCTTTTGATTGATGATGACGACGTCATCACAAATCAAACAAGATTCAGCCGCGTCCCCGTAATTCAACAACACACGAACGCAGTAGGGTACATCACACACAGTTCGTAGTCAGAATCGGGTGGTCCATGTTTCACGGTTCACACGAGAATGTCTCTCGGGTAACCGTCCGAAAATACGACCCACCTCAACACGAGTGGCCCCTCGGCCTCTCACCTCCCTCTCGTATGTGTCGAAGGTTCGTCACAGGTTCGAGTGCAGTCGACGTTGTCTCTTTTCTTCTTTTACCTGCGGGCCTTCGTTCGCAGGTCTCCTCAGATGACGCTGTAGCTTCCGCCAACAGCATCCTGTGGATGGTTTTAGTCGCATAAGCCCTTCTGAGATCCGAGTCCGACACTGTTCGGGAAACGTTCGTGCTTAAAGTTACTTTTCATCCACTGTTATAAAAACAATCCAAGAAAGTCACGATAGCCAATCTTTAATCTTGAAACTACTTGAAGTTGTTATAGTTTAAATCCTAGAAACTTCTAACTCTGCCCTCACTGTACATCTACAGCAGTTACTTATCTCTGTTTTAATAATGTTAATGTTGAAAGATACACGAAAAACGCACAATAAGTATGAGATTGCGATATCTATATGTACACTGGTGTGCATGTGATAACAGCACGAGTGTAATTTATGTATATGACAGGTCATATTCAATAATAAAATACTAAAAAGTATAAACATCAAAATCTCTCAATATATTTAAACAGAAACATACATCTAAAGATGGTAGACCACCGGATAAATGTTGTCATTCAATAAATGACCTTTCATTTAACAAAGTGTAATTGTAATATCTCATGTGACATGTACTTCTTATCATGATCATCGTCATCATAACAGTCTAACAGAAGTCTACTGCTGAACATACGCCTCCTAATATGATCGCCACATAGAAAGGTCCTGTGTCATTTGCACCATCGACTTCCCGCAATGTTCTGCAGGTCTTCGCAGCATCTTGCAGGAGACATTCTAATACAGACAGTTGTATAATCATTGACTAAGAAAGATATATTAATTAATTACTAATACAAAATTAAGAAGAATTCATTAATTAATTTAAAGAATTCATTAGTTAATTTATAATATACTTAATATAATATACTTTATAGAAATATGTATATATATCAACAAAAATCAAATTGCTATATACTCTTTCAAGGTGTGTAAATATTTTTAAGAACTTCAAATGGGAATTTTATATTCTTTTTCCAATGTATGTACATATACAAGCAAATAAATAAATAAATACGTTAATACGAGACCTAGAACTGAGGTGATCGTGCCCGACTAATGTCTAGGAAAAGAGTTAATATTGTATTTCCAACATTATAAAAATTTCTTTCGCCTGTTTTATCTCCTGCTAGAGATAGATCGTGTCGATAGACGAATTTAAATTTCATTCCAATGAATAAATACACAAATACTGTTGTCAAGGGTCAGACAAACTCAAAATCAAACTTAGACTTCAATAAATGTTTATTGATCCATACTAACAACATTAATTAAAATATGAAACAAATGTAGTTTCTTAATTGTATGTTGCGTCTAACATCAGACATGGTTGCAGCATCGAATAACCACGGCTAGTTTGTCAACAATATCCCTTTAAGCCAATGTTAAAATAATACTTTTACATTAGAAATATTATTAAAAGTACCATTTTAATAAATAGGTTGAATATTAATTTAAATTAAATGTTTCACTATTAATTTATAAAATATCTATTAAAACTTAGTAAACTACACTGACCGTTTAACTTGAACACTGAGCATCTTTCAAAACAACGTCCCTTTTAAAACCAATGTCAAGATAGTATTATTATATAAGAAATCTTATTACAAATACTGTTTTTATACATAGCCTCAGTATATTAAAATTAAATATTAAAAACAATGGATTTATAATTATCCATTAAAACTATGTAAACATTAATTAACGCAATAGCTATGAACACTGAAAAATTAGACAAAACAATAACTCTTTTTAGGTTTATGTTGAACATTATTGGACACATGGCCATAAATGGCCTTAGTTACATTTGGATTGAATAATTAAGTATGAATTTGTAATTATATTCTGCTCTGTTAACATTAATTAACCCAACAATACATACGTAGAATCATACATTGATAGGTTGAAAATCACATACATTGCGCCGATGTTCCATGCGCAAGTAGCAAACTCACTTGTGTTATGGAATAAGAAACAACGAATGGGCCACAAATACCCAGTCCTGAGACATGTAGAAAAGTAGATTTACTCTTTAACATTTTCCCTTTAGTCTATATGCCCCAAGGAATAATATCATCATAGATGCCCCAAGGAATAATAATACCCGTCCTAAGTACAAATGCGGTTAGGGTTATGTTAGGTTAGGTTGCGAGGTGTCTGGTAGTGCGATCGCCAATCTGCCCGCCAAGCGTGGCGATTACGGCACGCGAGAGGCCTATGTCCAGCAGTGGATCATCGCAAGCTGTTGCGTGTACGTTATATAAGTGAAAATGGCGTCGAGGCAATATTTGCAACATTATAAAATAAAAATTCGTTCATGCTGAACATTTCACACACACACTTATGTCCTGCTGGCCCGGAGTGGCCCATATCCCGCCATGTCGCGTGCGTGCTTAGCGCGAGGAGGGCTGGTGGATTGGTGGTGGGCGAGCCGAAGAGCAACAGCCTGCTGTTCATCGAGCGCGCAGTCATCGCTGAGGCGCGCCGCGCGGGTGCGGTTGACTTCAAAAGTGGCGCGGGCGGCCGGCACTACACGCTCTTACTATGTCTTACCCTACCTGGGCGCGGACCAGAGTATGAAGTTCATTTGTCGACGGACGACGCGCCCGCTATCGAAGACAGCGATTCCGGAATTAGATTCCGATTCTAATACATTTGTTGTTAGTTAGAGAATAAAGTGATTTTTAGTAATTTTCTCCATAGAGTAACGCAACGATCGCTTCTTAAGCAACGATATCTCAGTGGTATAGGTTACTGTTTGAGCCGAAAGAGATGATATTTACAGTTCTAAATGTTTGTTCAAGGTGACGCTAGCTACTGGAACGGATTTTGGATCCTGTTTCCTCTAATGTCTTGTTTTTCAACTTAGAAACTGACGCATCGTATCTCAAAGATTCCTGCATCGGTTTCTAAAATGAAAATTATTTGTTTGTGAATCTGAAACTATGAACGACTTAGATGTGGCTTTTCAGTGCTACACGGCTTTCTAGACTTCTATAGTCTTATTTAAGAAAGGCAATAGATTTAGTCCCCTCAAAATCTGTTTAGATGGCCAACGAGCCGCCCCGGCATCGCGCCATGTTTTCTGTCGCAGTAACGTAAATTGTATCGCTTCATACCCTTTCAAAGTCACCACCTTAGGAGGCTACTTTTTTTGTTTTAGAAACAGCCCATATATTCTCTCCAATACAGAGGTAGATTAAATCCTTCCGATCCGCCTTTCACCGAAGATTTTGGTATAACGACAGGTAGCGGCGAGTTTATCGTCAGCTTTTGCGTAGATTGTTAAAGAAAACAGTTAAAATACGCTGCTCTATTTATTATAAAATATAACATAATACAACAAATTATTACTAAATTTTTAGTTCGGATAGGACATAGTTTAATTGAGTTTCAGCTCAATTTCAATATCGCATCGCATCGTTCGTGATCATTAGATCCAGGGTTCTACTGACCTGCGACGCTGAGGACGGGGTCCAGCAGTGCGCAGCAGCTCGCACACCCGGCGAGGAACGTGCAAATATCTTGTAACGTTTTTAAAGTTTTTGATGTGAAACATCTATAGCCGCACGCAAAACCGATTTCTTGGCGGCGAGTATGCGAAACTATACAAAGGTATACTAATTACACCTTTGTCACCTGAGAAGTAAGGTTTATAATTAAACACTGAAATCCCTTTTTATATTTATTTAATTATATATTATTCATATATTAGACTATGTAAATTGTAATACATTTCATTTTTACATGAGTTATTTCCTTATAGTCAATAATGTTCAATAATTTTAACGAATAACTACTCCTTAAAATTAAATTAATTTTTAGATTAGTGTACCATTGTTCATTGGATTAATTCATGCTAAGATTTAGCAATTTTTGAAAAAATCTAAATACTCAGGAGCGCCTTGTACTCTTGTTAGAATATCATAAAATATTATTAAGATTGACAGATGTTTTAAAAATGCTCCGGAACTCTGAACGATTATATATAGAACAATATTATAGCAACTATAGAAAAGGTTATAAAACCATGGATTTTGAAGCAAAAATCTAATACTAATTGAGTCTAGTTTTCACATAAAAAACAAAAGGTATATAATAAAACATCATTACGACGTAAGGTACTGTTTTTCTGCAAAATAAAAAACACCATAAATTAAAACAGAAATTCATGTATTGAAAAAGCAAATTGTTTATAAGGACATCTAGAGTGGATTATATCAATAATATGTTATAACAACATATTTTGCCATGAATTTTAAGAGCTTCCAAATCGTTTCGCTAGTTTTAGATTAGTACCATTGTTCATTGGATTAATCATATTAAGATTTAGCAATTCTTGAAAATCTAAAAGTATTAAATGTGTCAGAGAACAAAGTGACTTTTTAGTTCTTTCTCCATGGAGTATCGTAAACGATCGCTTCACAACGATGTCCCAGCAGTATAGGTCATCGTTTGAGCTGAAAAAGATGACATTTATAGCTCTAATGTTTGTTCAAGGTTGACGCTGAAGCTATTGAACGGATTTTGATCCTGTTTCCGTTCTCTAATGTCTTGTTTTTCAATTTAGAAACTGACGCACGAATCTCAATGATTCCTGCGTTTGCTTTCAAATAAATATTATTTGTGATGGCTTACCACACGTGCTTTCTAGACTTTCAGTCTTACTTAAGAAAGGCAATACATTTAGTCCCTCAAAATCTGTTTATAGATGGCCAACGAGCTGCCCCTGGCATCGCGTGCCATATGTTTTTCTGTCGTAGTAACGTAAATTGTATCGCTTCTATACTCCTTTCAAAGTCACCAATTTAGAGAAACATTTTGAAAATGCTGAGTTACGTATTTTAATACGCAATTTTTAACTTTGAAAATTACAAGTCATACAACAACTGCTCATTTTGTTTCATTCTAAAAGTTTCGCTAATGTTTGTACTCGGGTATCGGGCGTTGTTTCATCTTTAAATGCCGTCGAGAAGCCCTCACACCAAAACTAACGGCTGCTATCGGACGGAGAGACATAAGTGTTGACGTGACACGTTATGATGTTACTAATTAATTTTAATGTCATAACCCAAAACATATAGAGCAATATTTCTTTATTATTTTTAATTTGTACACGTCACAATATTAGCGAAGCCGGTTTACAAACACAACTGCCCTCTGGTTTTTTTCATTACGTTGTAACGAGAAATTCGTACACAAGTTTTTGAAAAACTCATTATACTGCTACATGGGGATGGAACTGGGTCTGACTCGAAATCTGACCAATTCAACAACTCGGCTATCGTGACTTTTTAAGAACTTTTTAAGGGGAAGATAGTCGATCTATTCTGAAGATATAGAGGTCTTAAGAATGGACTAAATAGAAAATCCTTCAGCCCCCTTTTCACCGAATAATTTTTGTAATAAAATCATACATAAGTTTTAAAAACCCATGCCTGCCACTTGGGGATCGAAGTCGGGTCTCTTTGCCTCGCACTGATCACACAACTACTTGGCAATCGTCACTATTAATTTAAAAGTCATAATTTTAAAGTATCACGTACTAGCAAGAAATAATTATTTTTAAATCAGCACAGACCATCATAACGCACCATAAATTGAATTACATAACAAACCTTGTTACAACAATAACAATAATAATAAATATTAAATAAAAAATTAACAATAAATTGCAAACAAAAGTTAAAACGTTATAGCAAAGGTCTTCAATCAGTCGTATTAACTTCCTTCACCTGTAGTCTATTTATTTACAGACTAGCGTTCACTGCGGCTTTGCTCGCAGTTTGACACTTAACGCGGAACCATAATAATATTTCTAAAACAAAGTATTTGTTACCCTCTATAACATTAGCTATCTGCCAGAGTCTCGTCAAAATTAATCCAGTCATTTCAGAGATTAACAGGAGCACACAGTCAGACAGGCAGACAAAAACTTTGTAAATGTAATTTTGTGTATGTGCTGTATACATTAATATACATGTTGGATAGTTATTTCAATATAACAAATATATAATTTACGAGGTATAGATTATTACGTGTTGCTTTTATATGTCATAATATCGACATTACGAGCTTTTAACTGGTTCATTATTGTCGGAATTAAAGACGAGTCATAATTTGTTATATGACGATCTTAAAAACTGTTCGCAAACGGATATAAAGACGGCGACAGGCTCATCACCTGTCACGTTGTCCCTGAAAAATATCTCAGGAAAAATGAAGAGACTTAATTGTCTAAAGGACCTATGTCTACCCTGTATTGGGAATTGCGTGAAGATATTTTTATTTAAAAAAAGCTGCGGAATTTTTATAAAAGTATTTTACTTTGATTGTGTCATTACTCGTCCACGAAGGTTGTCACTTATTAATTTTGAATTAAAGAAAGAAAATAGACATGTTTTAAGTATTTCAGCGATTCTCTTTCCTATTTTGTATGTGTGTGGAGGTACGCTGATGTTAAATGGCTTTACCTTCACATGAAACAAAAAATGTGAAATGTCACGAAATCCTTTCAAGGTTATTAAATGTTAGAATTTACGGTTAATAAATTATCATCAATCGGAGTTCGCAAGTTTATACGACGGTTATGAACTATATTTAACTAGCAGCAGATGTATGCTTAAGTTATTATTGCTGAGTGGTCAAGTGACTGGAATTAGAGGAAGAGAATGAGTTCGATCTCAGGGGCAGTGAGTTTTGCAAACTATTATGATATATATCTTTGGCTTCGACGCAAAGACTGGTGATATAATGAGTCGAAGGATTATATTGCCCAGACTATTAGGAAATGCGTGAAGATAATTGAATGTATAAAGTTTAATTTATATTATGTGTATAGAATGTATATTTATGTGACATAAATACTGAATTAGGGTTGGCATGAACCTGTCAGTGCAGGTTTCATCCCAGCTATATACCTCAGTGGCTTTCCTATTTTGGCACATTGCACTTCTAAAAATGGCGATCGTATTTAATTTGCACATATTTCGTTTTTTTTTTTTTCACTTTTATATTTAATTTTAAGTTCTAAAATAAATGTTTTTTCTTCTTTTTATGTTATACGCATGAGAAGACATATGTATGCACGAAGTATTTACATCAATTGCCTGAAATTCTTCACTCAATACTGAGGATGAGCGAAAGAAACTTAATTGCCTGAACTCTTTCCACCCCAGCATTGAAAATGAAGGTTTTGGAGCTTAACTCTAGCTAACGGTAGCCGAGTTATACGTTGCTGTTCGTTATCTTTACTTGATCCACGGGTCGCTGGTATTACAAGCATCAACGAACTGTGGGATATTTTACTATCTTTGCTGCGAGGTACTTCAAATGATTGATTGAAATTAAAAGCTTAGGAGGAAAATACATCATTTGAAAAGAAGTGTCCTTTCTTAACGTTTTTTTTAATAAATTAAATTAGTAAATATAACCACGCTTAGATCCTTAAGGGTAGCTACAGAGAAAAGATCACGAAGTGTGACAATTGTTGCATACCTCTTTCAAATTAATTATTTATCTTAACGGAGTCTCCAAGAAATTTCTGATGCTAAATATTTTCACTTGTAAAACCACATTGAGAATCTAATTTCTTTGCATTGCGAATACTACACACATTTGGTTGTCAAACTGATATAATGAGAATGCATTCAGTATGTGATCACAGACTGCAGACTTTTGATGTTCATGTTTAACATCACTATGTTCTTTAACGTAGTTTTATAAAAAATTAACACAAAGCTGATGTTAAAATATAGACGACATCCAAAACGTCGGGAAATAAAAAAAAAATTGTTTGTAAAACTAATTAAAGACGTTATTAAAATCCGGAAAATCATTTAATTTTGAATACAGAGAATCTTCACTGCTGTCCATATAGAAGTTCAAATAGCTCAACGTGACATGAAAAGAAGTAAGCTCGGTATTTCCCATGTGATAGAACTGCTCACCAACCTTTTAATTTAGACTGTACCAATGTGTTTTTTTCAAAACTTATGTACGATTTTCATCGTCAGCTTGGACTAAAGATGAAATAGGCTCACCACTGTCACGATATCCCAAAATCCAATACAGTGACAGTGGGTCGAAGTGAGTTAATAGTCTTTATTTGCATTCCAACTTCAGTATTGGAAATAGCATGGAAGATATTTCTTAAAGAATTTTCTTATTTATTTCTCATACAGCAAGAAAAATCAAAGGTCACCCAAGTGACTACGTTGTAAGATCTCTGCAGAACCTTAAAAGACCGGACCAGAGTCATCTCAGAGGTGAGGAACGTCATTTGAACAAGATCTGCCTGATCGGCTAGATCCCTAGCTTTGCAAAGAGACGTTGCATCTCTTCATTTTTATGATGTACCACGGGCGTGCCCGAGGAACTGTTCGATTAATCCTATCCGCCGAATCACCATCGTACCTTACGGCATAGTCAAAATTCCATCACCACCATCTGATGCTTGGCATTCCACCACAATGCGTTTTTTCGTGGAATTTTCTGGCACTCACTTGCACTTTATGGAATGTTCCCATCGTCTATCGCAGGTTTTTGGGACCAATACAACTTAGAGACCTCTCAAGAAAAGAGAGCCTATACCTCTCAAAGGCAGGCAACTCATCTGTTATGACTGTGGTATTGCAGGTGAGCATGGGCGGCGGTAATCACTAACATCACGCAAGCAAGCCAATTGCCTGTTTGCCTCCTTCTATAAAAACGCTACACCGCGACATTGGGCACGGGAGTAACGTTAATTTATCGGACGTAACCTTCTCCGACGTACTCACGTGGTTTTACATTAGACAATGACTTTGGCAAATGTTCATAACTCCTCAACTATCTTTTTAAACTTCAGCATTTATTTTCCTCAAAACACAATTGACTAAAATAATATAAATAGTAGTAAAATGATTTTTGGGATGACCCGCATGTATTGCGGCAGTCAATGGCGGTGGCAGGATCTTTATTTGTGTGTAAAACATAATAACAAAAAGACCCGGAGTTCGATCCCTGTGGGTGGCAAGCTCGTACCAATGGGTTTTCAAAACTGGCGTAATGAATTATATCGTTACCGGACATAAAGACGGTTACGGGCTCACCACAGGTGGTTTATTTTGGGACAATGTGACAGGTCACATTGTCCTGAAAATATCTTCGGTGGAAGGTGGGTCGAAGGGACTCAATTGTTCAGGACTGACCCCGTCTACCCTGTATTGGGAATTGCGAAGATATTTATTTATTGCAGACGTGAAAACTTTTTGTCATCATCATCATACAATCACGCCTCTTTCCCTAGGTGTAGGCAAATACCACTTCTTTCTAGTTGCCATGATCCTAAATACTTGTTTCTGGCTTGTCCACTTTCGTTATTCCCGTCATAGAGGAAGAGAACATTTTGTGAATATCAAATGTACTGACTTTTTCTTCATAAAAATCCCTGATGGGATAGCTTAGGAACATATTTCGAGACGCGTTCGTCCCGCCATTTAATGATTGAAATGTGATTTTGAAGTACCTGACAGAAGGCTATATTCAGCAACTTTATAGGCTGTAAAGAAGAAGAAGAAGGATGACATTTTGAAGCTTTTCCTTAGTCGCTCTCTTTACGACACCCACGAGAAGAAAAGGTGGTGGTACATAGTCGCGCCCTCACGACAAGATATGTCATGTGAAGACAACAATAAACAAAGTTATTGTTCATGTTTCTAACTAAGTCTATAAAGTGTAAGTATTCTTGTTATCCTTTAAAGGATCTGTGTCTTCCGGGAAAGGAACAATAGCTGTAATGTTTTGTTGTTTGTCGGACACGCAGCCGGACGATAAGCTTATTGCCACAGTATCATTCCGATTTGTAGACATCAAAGAAGTTCAGAACAGAGAAAGTTTTTTGTAAATAATAATACTTTCTGATATCTTTATATGGAATTTAATCTAGAAACAAATTTTGGTAAAATTAAAAAAAAAAGTAAATTAAATAATTAAATCCTAGTCCAAAGACTAGTTCGATCCTGTGTAAGAAGTCTCGCAGTTTTTCCAAAAGTTTAGTACTACAGGCTTATGGCCAGTCACCTTAAACAAAAATCATATTCGACTTGAAACTAAGCTGAAGTATTTGTGTAAGCGACTGGTTGTCGCATTGGCTTCCTTGTTTTGCAGAAATGCGTGATTATGCGTACATCCGGTTCGATTCCTTGTCGGCTCAATGTAGAAAAATCTTTTTTCACATTTTACGGGTTCTAGTGTTTGTCGTACCTTCGTTGTTTCCGATTTCGTAACACAAGTGCTTAAGGTACTTACTCGGATCAGTGCAATGTATGTTGTACCAGTGATGTTATCCATTATTTATTTACTAAAAATGTGATTATAATAAGTGTCAGTTAAATAAAATAAAACGTTAAAATCGTAAGCCAACTCGTCTCTCAAAATTGTATTAATTTCTCCACATGTTTGTTTCACATCCATATGGTTATACACATTATTACACAGCAATTTTAGAGCATATAATTTCTGCTTAACTTTATATTATTAAATTAAAGAGCAAAAATGATTTTAAAATTTCAACTGACACGAGCGATTCGGAACCAAGACCACTGCGTATAAATCACATGCTTTAAAAATCATGAAAAAATTGCGTATCAGTAAAAAACTCAAGTAAACAGAAGTTAGTAACACAATAAATATATTCATGCGCCCTTTCCTCATCCCATAGCTGACAAGGTAGCCAGAGTAAATAAATTAAATAAATCCACACATAGATAGGTGACAACATATGTTCCTCTGATTCAAAGTAAGCAGCTTACACAGGCTAAGGGAATCGAAACAATAAGCAAAACGGCCAGTCCTCAGAAAATTGTAAATCGTACAACGGCTTAAATCATTTACATTTGAAAAAAATATCATTATGACCCACCTCCCGCGAATCCAATCCTTTTTTTTAATTTCTGTAATGTCACCGGAACTTAGGAAATGCTATGGGTTGTAGTGAGATCAGAAACATTCAAGCGGAATTTCATAACAACACTTAATACAAACTTCGCCTTTACAATATTACTGATAATGTACACAACAAAAAATATCTACACGCTTATTTAATATTGGGGCAGATAGACGTCCAGACAATTAAGTCCTTTCGTCCCACTTTCCACTGAAGACATTTTGGGACAACGTGACACGTTGAGCCTGTCGCCATCTTTATGTAAACGATAAAATCGTACATACATTTGATGAGTACCATGACTATGACTGGTATGAACTGAGATCGACTCGGGTCTCTTGACTCAAAATCGATCACGCAACCTCAGCTATATGACTATTATTTTACTAAAGATTGGCCACCATTTCACCAGAGCTTTTCCTGTCTTCATCCTCCTTCTCGATATTTTGTTATCCATCATTTATTCACATTTAATATTTATTTTCTTTGTTATTAAATTAAACAGAAAAAGTTAAAATTTCATCTGGACACGTAAGTGAATTCGAACCATGATCTTCACCATTTCGTAGCGACGTTTTTACCTAGAGCCACCGTGTCTTACACGCATCAGTTGGAAATTTAAACTGGTATTCTCATGTTACTTATGTTTGTTTATTGGCACAGGCGCCATCTGTTATCCCTTTTCCATGACAATTTGATAATCCTGACTTTTCACAGTTAGGAATTATCAATACGATATCGCCTACTTTAATTTTTATTATGCAATCTATTATTTTAAAGCATATTTATGCTGAACTTATGTTATTAAGTTAAAACTTTAACTTTTAACTATGCTTAATAAACAAGCGCATAAGTAATATAAGAGAACACAGAGTTGCACCAACTGATGCGTGTAAGACACGGTATTGAGGCAAGAGCGTCGCCACAGATCGGCGATGGTCGCGGGTTCGAACTCCGTCCGTGTGTTGAAAACATAATAACAAAAGACCCGAGTTCGATCCCAGGTGGCAAACAATACCAATGGGTTTTTGCAAAAACTTATGTACGAATTATATCGTTAGCTTGGACACTTTAAAGACGGATTACGGGCTCACCACAGGTGTGGTTTGTTTTGGGACAATGTGACGGGTCACATTGTCCAGCTCTCTCTTCGGTAGGAGAGTGGGTCGAAGGGACTCAATTGTCTGAACTCGACCTCTGTCACCCTGTATTAGAATTGCGTGAAGATATTTATTTATTGTGACGTGAAAACTTTTTTGTCATCATCATCATACAATCACGCCTCTTTCCCTAGGTGTGGAAACTAAATACCACTTCTTTCTAGTTGCACCACGATCATAAATACTTGTTTCGCTTCGTCCCTTTCGTTATTCCCGTCATAGAGGGAAGAGAATAACATTTTTGTGAATACTCTAAATGTACTGACTTTTCTTCATAAAAATCCCTGATAGGATAGCGGGGAACACTTGCTGAGACATTCGTCCGCCATTTATCGATTGAAAATGTGATTTTGAAGTAATCTTTGACAAGGCTATTCAGCAGCAACTCTTTATAGGCTGTAAAGAAGAAGAAGAAGGATGACATTTTGAAGCTTTTCCCCATAGTCTCTTGACACCCACGAGAGAAGAAAAGGTGGTAGTACATAGTCGCGCCTCACGACAAGATATGTCATGCGTGAAGATAAATAATAAAATAAAGTTATTGTTCATGTTTCTAACTAAGTCTATAAAGTGTAAGTATTCTTGTTATCCTTTAAAGGATCTCATGTCTTCAGGAAGAAACTTAGTAAACTGTAATGTTTTTGTTTGTTTGTCGGACACGCAGCCGGACAATAAATGTTTTATTGCCGCCACGTATTCCGATTTGTAGACATCAAAGTTCGAACAAGAGAAAGTTTTTAAATAATAATACTTTCTGATATCTTTATGGAATTTAATCAGTAAAACAAATTCTTGTAAAATTAAAAAAAGTAAATTAAATAATTCAAAATTCCCTAGTCCAAAGACTAGTTCGATCCCCAGTAAAGTCTCGCAGTTTTTCCAAAAGTTTAGTACTACAGGCTCATGGCCAGTCACCTTTTAAACAAAAATCATATTCGACTTAGTAAGCTGGAAATGTTGTGTAAAGGACTAAGTTGTCGCAGTGGCTTCCCTTGTTTTGAGAAATGCGTATTGATTGTGCGTAAACGCTCAGGTTCGATTCGGTCGGCTCAATGTAGAAAAATCTTTTCTACATTTTCACGGAATCTTAGTGTTTGTCGTACCTTCGTTGTTTTCCGATTTCATAACACAAGTGCTTAAGGTACTTACCGCCTCAGGGATTGAGGTGCAATGTATGTTGTACCAGTGATGTTATCCATATTTATTTACATTTACTTTAAAAAATGTGATTATAATAGAAAGTGTCAGTTAAATAAAATAAAATACGTTAAAAATCTTCAAGCTCGTAACTCGTCTCTCAAAAATTGCGGTTAATTTCCCTCCATATGTTTTGTTTCCATCCATATGGTTGTTACCTGATAATACACAGCAATTTTAGAGCATATAATTTCTGCTTAACTTTATATTATTAAATTAAAGAGCAAAAAATGATTTTAAAATTTCAACTGACGAGCAGAGTTTCAGACGCGACCACTGCGGTATAATCACATGCTTTTACAAAATCAATGAAAATTGCGTATCAGTAAAAAACTCAAGTAAACAGTGAAGTTAGTAAATAATAATATGATATATTCATGCGCCCTTCCCTCATCCATAGCTGACAAAGGTGGCCAGAGTAAATAAATTAAATAAATCCACATAGATAGTGACAACATGTTCCTCTGATTCCAAAGTAAGCAGCTTAAGCATGTGTTAAGGAATCGGAAACAACAAGGCAAAACAGCCGGTCCCTCCAGAAAAGAAATTAAATCGTACCAACGGCTTAAATCGTATTTACATTTGAAAAAAAATATCATTGGTGACCTACCTCCTGCGAATCCAATCCTTTTTTTTTTTAATTTCTGTAATATCACCGGAACTTAGGAACACAGGCTACAGGTAGTGAGACTGTAGCCATCTGGGCTGGAATTTCATAACAACACCTTAATACAAACTTCGGCTTTTACAATATTACTTGGATAATGTTACAATAGCAAAAAAAATATCACACATATTTTCAATATTGGGGCAGATAGACGCGTCAGACAATTAAGTCCTTTCGTCCCACTTTCCACCAAAGACATTTTGGGACAACGTGATGACCAATGCTGAGCCTGTCGCCATCTTTATGTAAACGATAAAATCGTACATAGCCATTTGATGAGTACCATGACCATGATCAGTATGAACTGGAGATCGACTCGGGTCTCTTGACTCCGAAATCGATCACGCAACCTCTCAGCTATGACTATTATTTTACTGAATTATACCATTTTCACCAGAGCTTTCCTGTTCTTCATCCTCCTTCTCATTTTGTTATCCCTATCTATTTGACTACATTTAATATTTATTTTCTTCTTTGTTATTAAATTAAACAGAAAAGTTAAAATTTCATCTGACACGAGCGGAATTCGAACCCACCGATCTTCACCATTTCGTAGCGACTCTTACCAGAACCACCGTGTCTTACACGCATCGGTTAATTAAACTCGGTATTCTCTTATGTTACTTATGCCTTGTTGTGGCAGGCGCCATCTGTTATCCTTTTCCAAGTGACAATTTGATAATCCTGACTTTTCGGTTAGGAATTATCAATACGATATCGCCTACTTTAATTTTTTATTATGCAATTTTATTGATTTTAAAACATATTTATGCTGAACTTTTGCTTATTAAGTTAAAACTTTAACTTTTTAACTATATGCTAATAAACAAAGGCATAGTAATATAAGAGAGAATACAGAGTTAAAATTTCAGCTTCAGTGCGTGTAGACACGGTGGCTGGGGAGAACCAGAGCGTCGCCACAGATATCGGCGAAGGTCGCGGGTTCAAATCCAAACTCCGTATGAATAATGTTAACTTTCTTTAATATCATAAAAGTCAGTATAAATATGCTTTAAATCATTAAAATTGCATATTTTCTTCTTTGTTTCAATCCCTAGTTCTTCAGGTAGCCCAATTGATTAGGCCTTGCTGGAAGTGATTGCCATGATATCACGCTAGGTAAAGGGAGGTTGAGGTGCGCTGCCAGACACCTTACATCTTAGACTATGGGCCATCACCGGTGTACTGAATTCTGGTATCACCAAATTTTTCGGGGTGGATAGCCATCATGTCCGGCAGTTGTAGCTATTTCGCTTCTTCCTTTGTCACCTCTAAGACACCCATGGGAAAACGATATGACAACATCGTATCTAAATAAACTCAAATTAAAGAAGCCAACACTTGTCATGGAATCCAGAAACAACAGAAGGTACCACGGACCTGAGACACTATAGAAGAGTGGTTTTCTACTTTGATCTGTCGGGTATTGAACTCCAAGAACTCTGAGCTAGGGACAGCTTCAAAGGGCTGGTGCCACTTCTAGAAGCCGTTACGCTATCAATAAAAGAAATAAATTTTTCACTATCGAAGGCATTTATTAGCTAGTGCGGGCTTCATATACTGTCTTAATGAATCAGTGTCAATAACATCATCATATGTATAACTTTTTTTCTACCTACCTTTCATTAAAAAGAAAGAAAAATCTCAGTTCAGAGATCGTAAGTAATAACAACGGTTTTACGACGAAAATCCCAACGTTAAATATGTTTTACATTTTTGCGTAAACAAAAACTTTCATGTCGAGAGTCTGAGGAAAATCATAAAGCATTTGGAAACATTCAATGTTTCTGTTTTGTTTAGGATTGAGGCATGTAACATACAGTATGTTACATTGACGAGGTAACGACATAAAACAAAGAATACGTATAAAAAGAGTTAAATTGTTCAGAACTATTCATTCAGTTCATTTTCAAAATAATATTCGATAATAATATAATCCGTGTGGTAACGGCGTAAGAATATTACCCTCCCTTTCTTCCCGTGGATATTGCCAACAGGCGACGACAGTAGTTACCATGTCTTGAAAATAATAGTTTGCGGGTTAAAATCACGCTTGGGGTAAATATTTGTGTTGATAAATATATTATTTATGTTCACATAATCCCTGACAGGATAGCCAGAGAACAGATCGCCAAGTGTCGATCTACATACTTCTTTCTTCTTTCAGATTAATCATCTTCTTCATACATGCACGTCTAGGTATCCGAGTACTCTTGACCCTCCTCTTCGAGCAATTTGCTCACATGTTCTTCAGTTGATCTCCTCTACCTCGACACCTTTTAATATTAACTTTCATATATTTTCTTCACCATTCGGTCTTCACTCATTCGCTCAACGTTACCCAAACCAAATGAAGCACGCCTGTCCATTTTGAGACAAGGTCATCTTTCAAGCCTGCCATATTGCCCGAATCTCTTCCGTTCGCTTTCGGTCGGCCATGGTAAAGGCCGCACATTTTACGAAGTGATCAACATCCACTGCATTCAACCTGCTTTTACTTCTTCTGGCATACCCAGGTTTCGCTGCATTATAACAAAGTCGGTACCAACACTGCGTTGTTATGTGTTACGAGCGTGCACTTTTCTGACATGCCCTTTTGATCAACGCAGTAAGGGCACAACAGCTTTGTTTCCAGCAACAACACGCCTATCCTCTAAATCACATCTTCCATCATTCCGGCTTTTGCTCCCCAAATAATTTCATTCACCTGTTCTAAGAACATTCCACAGTTTACCCAAATTTCGCACTTCGTTCTTTCTTCGTCCCTTTCAAATACCAGTACCTTAGTTTATTAGCATTTCCGACGGAGACCATTAATTTCACATTCTTCCTGTACACCTAGAACTTCGGGTGATCGTATGACTAATGTCTAGGAAAGAGTTAATATTGTATTTCCAACATATAAAAATTTCTTTCACTGTTTATCTTCCGCTAAAGAGATGGACTCTGTGTCGAAATATTGTCATTCAATAAATGACACCATTTAACAATGTAATTGCAATATCTCTGTGACATGTTGTGTCCAATGGTGTTGCATAAGCCTAAAAGAGATGTTGTTTTGAAATACAATTTCATATTAACGTCGTCGTATTCGTCATATTGACGTATTTATTTATTTATTTGCTTGTATATGTATATACATTGGAAAGAATATAAAATTCCATTTGAGTTCTTAAAAATATTTACCTTGAAGGAGTATAAAACAATTTGATTTTATTTGATATATACATATTTCCTTAGTATATTATGTTAACTAATGAATTCTTCAAATTAATTAATGAATTCTTCTTGTTTAATTTTTGTATTATTATTAATTAATATATCTTTCTTGATCAATGATTACAACTGTCTGTATTAGAATGTCTCCCATAAAGATGTAGAGCGACTGCAGAACATTGCGGGAAGTCGATAGGTGCAAATGACACAGGACCTTTCTATGTGGCGATCCTTAGGAGGGCGTATGTTCAGCAGTAGACTTCTGTTGGAGCTGTTATGATGACGATGATCTATGATAAAAGTACATGTCACATGAGATATTGCAATTACACTTTGTTAAATGAAAGGTCATTGTTGAATGACAACATTTATCGATTGGTCTACATCTTTAGATATGTTTCTGTTTAAATATGTGAATTTGATGTTTTTATACATTTTAGTATTTTAGTATTGAATATGACCTGTCATATACATAGTCTGTTTACTAACATTATCACATACACCAAAGTGTACATATAGAT
>JAGSMR010000666.1:0-15988 GCA_029286605.1 Sericinus montela | reverse complement strand
ATCCGCAATCTCCATACTTATTATGAGAACTTCGGGTGATCGTATGACTAATGTCTAGGAAAGAGTTAATATTGTATTTCCAACATATAAAAATTTCTTTCACTGTTTATCTTCCGCTAAAGAGATGGACTCTGTGTCGAAATATTGTCATTCAATAAATGACACCATTTAACAATGTAATTGCAATATCTCTGTGACATGTTGTGTCCAATGGTGTTGCATAAGCCTAAAAGAGATGTTGTTTTGAAATACAATTTCATATTAACGTCGTCGTATTCGTCATATTGACGTATTTATTTATTTATTTGCTTGTATATGTATATACATTGGAAAGAATATAAAATTCCATTTGAGTTCTTAAAAATATTTACCTTGAAGGAGTATAAAACAATTTGATTTTATTTGATATATACATATTTCCTTAGTATATTATGTTAACTAATGAATTCTTCAAATTAATTAATGAATTCTTCTTGTTTAATTTTTGTATTATTATTAATTAATATATCTTTCTTGATCAATGATTACAACTGTCTGTATTAGAATGTCTCCCATAAAGATGTAGAGCGACTGCAGAACATTGCGGGAAGTCGATAGGTGCAAATGACACAGGACCTTTCTATGTGGCGATCCTTAGGAGGGCGTATGTTCAGCAGTAGACTTCTGTTGGAGCTGTTATGATGACGATGATCTATGATAAAAGTACATGTCACATGAGATATTGCAATTACACTTTGTTAAATGAAAGGTCATTGTTGAATGACAACATTTATCGATTGGTCTACATCTTTAGATATGTTTCTGTTTAAATATGTGAATTTGATGTTTTTATACATTTTAGTATTTTAGTATTGAATATGACCTGTCATATACATAGTCTGTTTACTAACATTATCACATACACCAAAGTGTACATATAGATATCCGCAATCTCATACTTATTATGCGTTTTAGGTGTAACCATCCACGGGATGCTGTTGACGGAGGCCTTTACAGCTTCATCTAAGGAGACTTGCGAAGAGGCTCGCAAGTTAGAAGTTGAAGACAATAATGGCTGCTACTGCGAAGCGCTGCATCCCCTAGAACGAAGAAGACTTCCGACATGGGGAGGGGCCATGCGATCGAGGGGCCCCAGTAGGTTTGGAGAAAATCTCCTCTCGGATCGCCTTGTATTAACTAGAATAAGCTTTTATTGCCTTATGTTTTTAGAATAGCTTCTGGTTAAATTATAATTTGTTAACTCTTAACATGACAAAACTAACTACATTGTTTTACTAAATATAAAACTACAGCAGCCCTAAATTGGTTGTCAAATAAAATTCATACATAGCAATTTTTCAAATAACGACTACTTATGTAAAGCAACAACAAAAGTTGAAACCATAAAGTATTTGACGTCATGCTTGATCAGGAACTGTCTTAGCTTTTACAATTGGACCAAACAATTGAATTAAGGAAACTTATATGGTTATTTAAAACACTGAGACATATTACCTTGAAGAACTCCTTAAAAGCAATTTATATCTGGCCAAAAGGTGCCTTAACTTACTGTATACCAGTCTGGGGTGGAGCAGCAAAAACTCAAATTATTTGAACTAGAGAAAGCACAAAGATCCCTTCTAGTATGTATTTTTAAATCATATAGTTTCCCTCTGAACGCCTTCTCTTTATGTGGTCTTTTCAGTATAAAAAGAAAATTATGTATACTTCATACAGTGCTAAAAATACATAAACATCTTAAGTATGACCTAGCGTAATAAATAAGCGATGAAAGGCTCTGTAGTACCGGCAGTACAAATAAGGTCTACTTATGCAGTAGACGGTATATGAAACAGTCTGGCTACCTATATAATAAAATAAATTCACAAATTAATATTCACTCCTCAATTACTTCAATTGTAAGCAAACATTGCTTACCTGGCTAAAAAGACAAAAGTTACAATGAGACCAAGGGTCTGTTGTATAAGACTTTTTGAGAGTTTTTGTGAAATAAGTCCAACAGTTGAATGGAAAATAGTAAAGATGTAATTATATTTTAATTATTAACTTTATAAATGGCTTGAAGCGTATAACATACATACACACACACTCACACACACACACATGACACACAAGGAATTCATACGTAAGAATGAGTACACAGAAAATAAATAAGACTTAAGACTAATTTTACAATTATAATATAAATTTAATTATATAAGATAAATTTAACTATAAGTTGTGCCAAACCTTGAAATAAATTTTGTTTTCTTTGTTTAATCATATAATAATGTTTATTTTATGGAAGGCAGGTCTCCTACTACGGAAATATTGTACCTAAAGGGGAGTCCTTAAACACTAACCTATATTTGTATGGTGTTAAGATAAAATAAAGACATTTTCCATTTTCATTTCATTTCATTTCTATCAAACTTCTGCGTTTCGTCTGGTGATTACCTGCAGGCAGTGGGCCCCAAATGTGCAGGGCGTGACATAACTGTTGGGTCATCCATATCGGGGGGTAAAAGGCCCCCCCTTATGAGTTGCGTGTTTCGAGGCGGTTTCAGGGCACTCACTTGGAGTATTCATGGGCGGCGTTAATCACTTACCATCACGAGCCACCTGCTCGTTTGCCTCCCTATTCTATAAAAAAAAAACCTGGGGATCGAACTCGGATCTGTGACTCGAAATTCCGACCACCCAAACACTCGGCTATCGTGACTTAAATGATTATATAAATAACTTTACAGTTAGCTCGTAAAGTCGATATTATGACGCTGTAAGCAGCTGCATGAATAATCTATACAAATCTATACATAATAAATTTGATTGTGTCTGATTGTAATATTGTCATAACCGTTTTTACTACATGTATATGAATGTAACACGGCACATACACAAAAATTACATTTTACATGTTTTGTCTGCCTGTCTGTCTGTGTTTGTTCCGGCTAATCTCTGAAATGACAGGATTAATTTTGGCGATACTCATTGACAGCTAGCTGATGTTATAAGGAGTAACATAGGCTACTTTTATTTTAGAAACATAATTATGGTTCCGCGTTGGTGGTTTATGGTTCCGCGTTGGGTGATTCAATCCACAAACACCCAGAACCGATACAAAGTATAGCTATTGCTACATTGTCCCGTACCGTATTGTAACGTGTTACTAATTTGACGTCCGGGGAATCGAAACCGCGACCTCAGTTGACGACTCCAGATAAACCTGTGTGGCATGCTACTCGTCCACACGGTGCGTCATTCTAATATATTTTTTTTAAAATAAAGACATGCAAACATTATTAGAACATTATACATAGTAGAACACGCAACCACGCCAGTATACTCCCCGGTGTGTGACGTCATGGCCAGCAGGCTGGCGAGCATGACAGTGTATGATTTGCAGGAGTTTTGCAGCGGTGGATTGCGGTTACATCGGTACGGGCGGTTATAAATAAATATCTACACGCCATTCCCAATACAGGGGTGGAACCCAGTGATCCTGGACGGTGAGACCTTTCAAACTCCACCTCCACCGGAGTAATTTTTTGGGATAATAACGCTGACCAGGTATTGAGCTCGTCGCCGTCATGTCCAAACCAACGATGTACATTGTACATAAGTTTTTGAAAAAAGAGGTATTCTAAACGAATAAAATCGAAGAGGCGGTTCTCGGCCCCGCCCATTAGTTTATAATAAATATATACATAGACAGATAAAACATGCATACGTGCTTTTGTCGAGCGAAACAGCCTAAAACACTTGTGCTATGGAATTAGAAACAACAGATGTACCTCAAACATCTAGTGTTTGTGGTACCTTCATAACAACAACAATATTTGTTAGTATGGATCCATAAACATTGTTAGGTCTAAGTTTGATTTTGGTTGTCGACCCTTGACAACAGTATGTGTATTTATTCATTGGAATAAGAATTTAAATTCGTCTATCGACACAGAGTCTATCTCTAGCAGGCAAAAAAATTTTATATTGTTGGAAATACAATATTAACTCTTTTCTTAGACATTAGTCGGGCACGATCACCTCAGTCTAGGTGTCCTTATTAACGTATTTATTTATATGTACATACATTGGAGAAAAGAATATAAAAGTTCCCATTTGAAGTTCTTAAGGAAATATTTTCACACCTTGAAAGAGTATATATAATTTGATTTTGTTGATATATATTTCTATAAATATATATTAAGTATATTATAAATTAACTAATGAATTCTTTAAATTAATTAATGGGTTCTTTACTTATTTAATTTTGTATTATTATTAATTCATATATTTTTCTTAGTCAATGATTATACAACTGTCTGTATTAGACTGTCTCCGCAAGATGCTGCGGCGACCTGCAGAACATTGCGGGAGGTCGACAAGTTACCAAATGACACAGGACCTTTCTATGTGGTGATCCTTGGGGAGAGGCGTATGTTCAACAGTAGACTTCTGTTAGACTGTTATGATGACGATGATCATGATAAAAAATACATGTCACATGAGATGTTAGGTACACTCTGTTAGTTGAAAGGTCATTTGTTGAATGACAACATTTATCGATTGGTCTACCATCTCTAGATGTATGTTTCTGTTTAAATATATTGAGATTTTGATGTTTTATACTTTTTAGTATTTTATTGTGAATATGACCTGCTCGCCTGCAAATTACACTCATTTTACTATCTTTATCTCATGCACAGTGTACATATAAATGTCGTTCTCATACTTACTATGCGTTTTTCTTATTCTCCTTGTTAACATTATTAAAACAGAGATAGTAGCTACTTATGGTTATAGCACAATGAGGACAGAGTTTGTAAGTTAAACTTATAACAACTTCAAGTGGTTTTAAAAGATAAAAGATTGGCTATCGGGACTTTCTTGGATTGGCTTGAAGGCTAAATACTCTATGTACGTCGGTGCACTTGGACGGCTGTCTGATTCCGGTGGCTGAACGCAGACTGCTGCCGCCCGGCAGGAGGGGCAGCTACTCGGGACGGGCGCAGCTGCAGCGTGGAGGAGCGGGTCCTGACGACTGACGCGGCTTGGTTGCTAGCGACCCCGCCTTCGAAGCTAGGGGTTGATGATTTTACATCATACAGATCCTCTCTGTCCGGCAGGTGTCGCAAAGGCGACAGAGGGATGGCCCACCTGCCTACCAATCTCAAAATACAGATTAATATAAGCAAACTGGTGACGAAGCGATCGCCAATCCACCTGAATGACCGCGAAAGCCTATAAAATCAATCCTGAAATGGCCTTTCATAGGCTGTTTTATGTATATACTCAAACCTTTAACCGCGTTCGTAGCACTATAACAAAATGAAAAGTATCACTGAAAATCGCTTACTGTCACTTGCAGGACTAGCTCATTTGTTCGGGCTAGCTCTAACACCAGTTATGATAATATACTCGTAAAGATGTGAATGATAATGACAGGATATATCAGAGCACTTTATTGCGTAACTGATATCTAGTTCTAACCATGACATAATTAATATTCTAAATGATATATAAAATTTAAAACGTTAAGATATTTGCACGTTCCTCGCCAGGTATCCGAGCTGCTGCCTGCACGGACCCCACGTCCTCAACGTCACCAGGTCAGTGGGAGCCCTGGATCTGGTCACGAACGATGCGATGCGATATTGAAATGGAGCTGAAACTCTGGTAAAACTATGTCCTTTCCGAACTAAGAAATTTTCTTATAATTTGTTGCATTGTGTTATATTTTATAATAAATAGGCAACATGTTTTACTGTTTTATTCTTTAACAATCTCTACACCAAAACGACTAAGCTCGTCGCTACCTCACGTTTCCCAAAATCTTCGGTGAAAGGAGGTCAGTTTAATCGTCTAGACTTCACAGCCACTCTGTATTGGAGGAATATATGTGAATATGTTTCTAAAATAAAAAAATCGCCTACTAACCACGTTAAGCCACAAAAGTAGCTTTCTGCCAGTGTACATCCCGTTGAAATCGGTCTAGCCGTCTCAGAGACTAGCCGGGACAAACGGACAGACATCTGAAACGTCTGGGTGATTTTGACGGGACATTCCTGGCGGTAGCGCTGATGTTGTGGAGTGTAACTAAGGCTGGCATTATTTTGAAACAATAACTAGGGTTCGCGTTAACTACAAAGCCGCGAGAAGAGCCGCAGGGGCGGCATTTAGTCGAGCTGTTTGCAGCTAAAACGCACTTGGATGCTGCACCGACAAGCTTGTACTTCCGACATACATTGCACTTATATAACGTACAAATAACGGCTTGCAGTAGTCCACTGCTGGACACAGCCCTCTCGCGTGCCGTAATCGCCGCTTGGCAGACAGATTGGCGATCCTTTTCAGACGCCTCGCAACCTAACCTAACTTACATTTGTGCCAGGACGGGTATTATTCCTTGGGGCATCTATGATGATATTATTCCTTAGGGCATAGACTAAGGGAAAATCTTAAGGTAAATCTACTTTCTACATGTCTCCAGGACTGGTGTTTGTGGCCCATTCGTTGTTTCTTATTCCATAACACAAGTGGGTTGCTACTTACGCACTGAGACATCAGGCAATGTATGTAGTTTTCAACATAACACTGTTTCTACGTACAACCATTGTTGGGTTAATTAATGTTTAGAAACCTTCAGATATAATTACAAATTCATAGTTAATTATTCAATCCAAATGTGACTAAGGCCATTTATGGCAATGTGTCCAATAATTATTTAACGTATTTGAGGTATTTTAATAAACTAAAAGAGAGATATTGTTTTGACTAATTTTCGTGTTCATAGCTATTGGGTTAATTAATAACACACATAGTTTTAAGGGTTAATTATAAAACATTGTTTTTAATATTTAATTTTAATATACTGGCGAAAAAAGAGGCTATTTATAAAAATAGTATTTGTAATAAGATTTCTTATATAATAATACTATCTTAACATTGGTTTTTAAAAGGGACGTTGTTTTGATAGATGTTTGATATTTCGATGTTCAAGTTGAACGATTAATTATAGTTTACTAGTTTTAATAGATAATTGTATAAATTAATAGTGAAACATTTAATTTAATTAATATTCATACTTTTATAAAATGGTACTTTTAATAATATTTCTAATGTAAAAATATTATTTTGGCTTAAAAGGGATGTTGTATTGACAAACTAGCCAGGGGGCATTCGATTCTGCAACCATGTTTGATATTAGACGCAACATACAATTAAAAAACTACATTTGTTTTCATATTTTAATTAATGTTTGTTAGTATTATGGATCATAAACATTTATTGAAGTCTAAAGGTTTGATTTTGATTTGTCTGACCCTTGACAGTATGTGCATTTATTCATTGGAATAAAATTACAATTCGTCTATCGACGATCTATCTCTAGCGGAGATAAAACAGGTAAATAAATTTTGCATAATGTTGGAAATATAATATTAACTCTTTTCCTAGACATTAGTTGGGCACGATCACACAACCGGTGTCATATTAACATGTTGTTGTTGCTTGTATGCCCTTTTACATTGGAGAAAAGAATATAAAATTCCCATTTGAAGTTCTTAAAAATATTTACACACCTTGAAAAATTATACTTAATTTGGTTTTGTTGATATATATACACATATTTCTATAAAGTATATTATATTAAGTATATTAAAAATTAACTAATGATTGTTTAAAATAATTAATAAGATTCTTCTTATTTAATTTTGTATTATTATTAATTCATATATATTTTCTTAGTCAATGATTATGCAACTATGTGTATTGAACTGTCTCCTGCACAAGGTCTGCGACGACCTGCAGAACATTGCAGGATGAATTATAAATGACACAGGACCTTTCTATGTGGCGATCCTTACAGGAGGCGTATGTTCAGCAGTAGACTTCTGTTAGACTGTTATGATGACGATGATCACGATAAGTACATGTCACGCATGAGATATTGCAATTACACTCTTAGTTGAAAAGGTGTTTATGGAATGACAACTTGTTCCTCGATTGGTCTACCATCCTCTAGATGTATGTTCTGTTTAAATATATTGAGATTTTGATGTTTCATACTTTGGTATTTAGTATGAATATGACCTCTCATACACAAATTACACTAATTTTTACTACTTTATCTCATGCACACCAGAGTAGATATCGCGTTCTCATACTTATTATGCGTTTTCGTGTATCTTTCAACATTAACATTATTTAAACAGAGATAAGTAGCCACTTATAATATGTACAGTGAACAGAGTTAGGAGTTTCTAGGATTTAAACATATTTCTTCAAGTAGTTTTAAGATTAAAGATTTTGCTATCGGCGTGACTTTCTTGGATGGCTTGTGAGCTAAATACTCAATGTACGTCGGTGCGCGGACAGCTGTCACAGGTTCCGGGGGCTGGTGAGCGGCAGGCTGCTGCCGCCACCCGGCGCAGAAGACGCTTGCCGGCGGGAGGGCAGCGCCCACTCCCGGGACGGGCGCAGCGCGTGGAGGAGCAGGTCTGGAAACTGGCCCGTAACGGTTGCTAGCGACCCCGCCTTCGAAGCTAGGGGTTGATGATTCCAATGTGCATACATTTTTATATATATATATATATATATATATATATATATATGCTATATATATATATATATATATATATATATATATATATATATATATATATATATATGTATATATATATATATATATATATATATATATATATATATATATATATATATATATATATATATATATATTTTTTTTTTTTTTAAACTGGTATAAAGCGATCGCTTAATCCGCCTGAATGACCGCGAGAAGCCTGTAGGAATCAATCCTAAAATGGACTTTCATAAGGCTGTTTTATGTATATACTTAAACTAACCGCGTTTGTAGCACTATAACAAATGAATAGTATCACTGAAATCAATTTTTTTTTTGTAAGCCCGTTCCTTGGCGTTATGTCGACATCACTTTTGATTAGCTCATTTGCGGGCTAGCTCCTAACACCAGTTAAGATAATATACTCGTAAAGATGTAACAGGATATATCAGAGCACTTTATAACGTAACTGATATCTAGTTCTAACCATGACATAATTAATATTCTAATTGATATATAAACAAAAGTACAAAAACAAAAAAACTTAAAACGTTAAGATATTTTGCGTTCCTCGCCAGGTATCAAGGAGCTGCTGCGCACTGCGGACCCCACGTCCTCGGCGTCACCAGGTCAATTGGGAGCCCTGGATCTAGTCACGAACGATGCGATGCGATATTGAAATTGAGTGAAACTCGAATTAAAACATGTCCTCTCCGAACTAAAATTTAGTAATAATTTGTTATATTGTGTTATATTTTTATAATAAATGGAAACTGACGTGTTTTAACTGTTTTATTTCTTTAACAATCTACGCAAAACGACGATAAGCTCAACCGCTACCTGTCCGTTGTCCAAAATCTTCGGTGAAAGGCGGGTCCGGAAGAGTTTAATCGTCTAGAATTCTGTGTCTACCTCTGTATTGGAGGAATATAGCGATATGTTTCTAAAATAAAATCTTCTACTAGCCCACGTTAAGCCACAAATCAGCTTTCTCTCCAGTGTATATCCGTTGAAATCGGTCCTACCGTCTCAGAGTTAGCCGGGTTTCAAACGGACGGGCATCTCGAAACGTCTGGACCGATTTTGACGGGACTTTCGCAACGGTGGCTGATGTTCTGAGTAATGACTAAGGCTACAGCATTATTTTAGAAACAATAATTAGGGTTTCTGGGTGCTTCTAGAAACCGCGAGGAAGAGCCACCGAGGGGCGGCATTTAGTCGAAGGCTGTTGCACAACTAAGCTTACTCACTGAGATGCTGCACCGACAAAAGCTTATGTTACTTGACATACATTACACATATATAACGCACAACAGCTTGCGGTAGTCACTGCTGGACGCGGGCCTCTCGCCATTCCGTAATCGCCACGCTTGGCGAGCAGATTGGCTATCGCACACTGCCGACTTTCAGCCTAACTTAACATTTGTACTTAGGACGGGTATTATTCTTGGGGCATCTATGATGATATTATTCCTTAGGGCGCATATAGACTAAGGGGAAAATCTTAAAAAAGAGTAAATCTACTTTTCCTACATGTCTCGGGACTGGAGTATTTGTGGCCCATTCGTTGTTTCTTATTCCATAACACAAGTGAGTTTGCTACTTACGCATAGCTGTGAGACATCGGAGCAATGTAGCCTTGATTTTCAACATATCACTGTTTCTACGTATTATGTATTCTTGGGTTAATATAAATGTTTTAGAAGAGCCTTAGATATAATTACAAATTCATAGTTAATTATTCAATCCAAATGTGACTAAGGCCATTTATGGAAATGTGTCCAATGGTATTTTAAGCATAAGCCTACAAAGAGATATTGTTTTGACTAATTTTTCAGTGTTCATAGCTATTGCGTTAATTAATGTTTACATAGTTTTAAGCGATAATTATAAATCCATTGTTTTAATATTTAATTTTTAATACATTGAGTATATTTATAAAAATAGTATTTGTATTAAGATTCTCTTATATAATAATACTATCTTACCATTGGTTTTAAAAGGGACGTTGTCGGATAGATACTTGATGATGTCTTGCGTTCAAGTTAAAATGGTCAATTAAAGTTTACTAAGTTCAATGGGTTGCGTGATTCGCGTAATAATATAGCTCTACGAAGCCTAAGTTCACTATACTAAAGTGAAAATATTAAAAGCTTCCAAATAAAAGCAAAGTTAGACAGTGAATCAGGAAAATTAAGGATAATTAAATACTATTTTAACATTGGCTTGGGTAAGGGATGTTGTATTGACAAATCCAGCTAGGGGCATTCGATTCTGGCAACCATGTTTGATGTTAGGACGCAACATACATACAATTAAAACTACTCGTTTTCATATTTCACCAATGTTGTTAGTGTGGATCAACAAAACATTTATTGGAAGTTCAAGTTTGATTTAATTTGTCTTACCCTTGACAAATGTATTTATTCATTGAATAAGAATTTAAATTGTCTATCGACACAGAGTCTATCTCTAGCGGAGATAAACAGGCGAAATAAATTTTATAATGTTGGAAGAGTAATATTAACTCTTTTCCTGACATTAGTTGGGCAATGATCACTAGCCGAGGTGTTGCATACGTATTTATTTATTTGCTTGTATATATACATACATTGAGAAAAGAATATAAAATTCCCATTTGAAGTTCTTAAAATATTTACACACCTTGAAAGAGTATATAGCAATTTGATTTTTGTTGATATGTATAGTTATTTCTATAAAGTACATTATATTAAGTATGTTTATAATTAACTAATGAATTTTTAATTTAATTAATGAATTCCTTTACTTATTTAATTTTGTATTATTATTAATTAATATATATTTTTAGTGAATGATTATACAACTGTTCAGGCTAGACTGTTCCCCGCAAGATGCTGCGACGACCTGCAGAACATTGCGGGAAGTCGATGGCAAATGACACAGTACCTTTCTATGTGGCGATCCCTTAGGAGAGGCGTAAGGTTCAGCAAGTAGACTGTTAGACTGTTGCGATGACCAAGGATCACGATAAGAAGTACATGTCACATGAGATATTGCAATTACACTTTGTTAGTTGAAAGGTCATTAATTGAATGACAACATTTATCAGATTGGTCTACCATCTTTAGATGTATGTTTCTGTTTTTAAATATATTGAGATTTTGATGTTTCAGCATTTTTTAGTATTTTTAGTATTGAAGAAGACCTGTCATACACGCAAATTATACATCACTTTACTAACTTTATCTCATGCAATACCAGTGTAGATATCGCGTTCTCATACTTATTATGCGTTTCTGTGTATCTTCAACATTAACATTATTAAAACAGAGATAAGAAGCTACTTATAATATGTACAGTGAGACAGAGTTAGAAGTTTGTAGGATTTAAACTTATAACAACTTCAAGTGGTTTTAAGGTTAAAGATTGGCTTTCTTTGACTTTCTTTTGGATTGGCTTTGTGAAGGCCAACACTTATGTACGTCGGTGCACTTGACAGCTGTCGCAGTTCCGGGTGGCTGGGTGCGCGGCGGGCTGTTGCCGCCCGGCGCGGGGCGCGCGGCGGAAGGGGGTGCCCACTCCTGGGACGGGCGCAGCTGCAGTGGAGGAGCAGGTCACAAACTGACCTGTAGCTTA
This sequence comes from Sericinus montela, assembly GCA_029286605.1. NCBI lineage: Eukaryota > Metazoa > Arthropoda > Insecta > Lepidoptera > Papilionidae > Sericinus > Sericinus montela. The sequence goes on along the minus strand of JAGSMR010000666.1, from coordinate 3,810 downwards.
GTTGCCAAGGAAGGACCCCGCCTTCAAAGTTGATGATTTACATGCATACGAATCCTCTCTGTCCGTGGAGTGTTCTTGAGGCGACAGAGGGACAGCCCTACCTACGATTATCATAAGCAAACCGGTGACGAAGCGATCGCAAATCCGCCCGGTCGATCGCGAGAAGCCCAGAATCAATCCTGAAATAGACTTTCATAGGCTGGCTTTTGGCGTATATATTCTAAAATCCAACTGCGTCTGTAGCACTATAATGTAAATGAATAGTATCACTGAAATCACTTGCAGGATTAGCTCATTTTGTTCAAGTAGCCCCTTACACCGCCGGCTATGTAATAAGTACTCGCAAAGATGGAATGATAAATGATAAGAGTATATCAGAGAGCACTTTATAACGTAACTGATATCTGTCTTGGGACCATGACATAATTAGCTATTCAAACGATATATAAACATTTAAACGTTAAGATATCGGGTAACGTTCCTCGCCAGGTATCCGAGCTGCTGCGCCACTGCACGGACCCCTCACTTCGGCGTCACCAGGTCTAATTGGGAGCCCTGGATCGCTGGCCACGAACGATGCGATGCGATATTGAAATTGGAGCTGAAACTCGATTTAAACTATGTCCTTTCCGAACTAAGAAATTAAGTAATAATTTGTTATATTGTGTTATATTTTTATAATAAATGGAAACTGACATATTTTACCTGTTTTATTTCTTTAACACCCAAAATAACGATAAGCTCGTCGCTACCCGTCACAAGCCTCAAAATTCGGTGAAAGGAGGTCGGCGATTTAACTGTTCAGACTTCTGTCTACCTCTTGTATTGGAGGAATATATGAACATGTTTCTAAAACAAAAGTAGCCTCTAAGAAGTGGTGACTTTGAGTACTACGAAGCGACATAATTTACGTTACTACGACAGAAAACATATGTGAAGCAAGGATGTTGGCGGTTTCGTTAATATCCATAAACAGATTTTGAGGGACAAAATGTATATGTATTTTTAAGTAAGACTATAGAAGTCTAGAAAGCCACGTGTAGTACTGAAAACCGCATCTAAACTGTCTATAGATTTCAATTCACAAACAAATAATTTTCAATTTTAGAAACCGATGAGAAATAGATTCGTGCGTCAGTTTCTAAGTTGAAAAAACAAGACATTAGAGAATGGAAACAGGACTGCAATCCGTTCAGTAGCTTTAGCGTAAACCTTGAACAAACATTTAAGATCTGCAAACATCATCTTTTTCGGCACAAACAGTAACTTAAACCTCTGGGATATCGTTGTGTGTCAGATCGTTGCGGTTACTCTATGGAGAAAGAATTACTAAAAAAATCACTTTATTCTCTAACTAACTAATAAATGTATTAGAATCGGAATCATTCCCGGAATCGCTGTCGTCGGTGGTGGCGCGTCGTCCATGTCCACCGTGAATCCTTGTACCCTGGTCCGTGCGCCCAGGTAGGGAAAGTCCGACATGAAGTAGAGCGTGTGCTGGCTGCCCGCGCCGCAACGAAGTCCAGCTGGCAGTCTGGCGGCGCGCGCCAGGACACGCGCTCGATGGACAGCAGGCTGTTTCTTCGGTTTCCACCACTACCCACCAGCCCTCCTCGCGCTTGCGGCACACGCACGCGACATGCGGACATGGATCCACTCTGGCCAGCGGGACATAAGTGTGTGTGTGTGTGTGTGTGTGTGTGAAATGTTCAGTATGAACGAATTTTTATTTTCTTAAGTTGCAAATGTTACTGTCTTACACGCACTTCATAACGTACACATAACAGCTTGCAGTAGTCCACTGCTGACATATTCTCGCGCCGTAATCGCCACGTCATAAGGCAGATTGGTTACCGTACTACCACACTCGCAACCAACCCAACATAACCTAACCTAACATTTGTACTAGGACGGTATTATTCCTTAAAATCTATGTGCCCAAATGTGCCATGGCATAGACTAAGGAAAATCTAAAGACTAAATCTACTCTTTCTACATGTCTCGGGACTGTATTTGTATCCTCCATTAGTTGTTTCTGTTCCATAACAAGTAAGTTTGTACTTACGCATGAGACATCGGAGCAATGCGTGATTTTCAACCTATCATGTATGTTTCTACGTATGTATTGGTTAAGTTAATTAATGTTTAGAGAGCCTTAAGAGATATATTTAAGCAACTATAAATAATTATTTAATCCAAAATGTAACTAAGGCCATTTATGGACATGTGTCCAATGGTAATGTAATATAAGCCTAAGCCTAAAAAGATATTGTTTTGACTAATTTCTCAGTGTTCATAGCTATTGCGTTAGTTAACGTTTACATAGTTTTAAGGCATAAGTATAAATCCATTGTTTTTAATATTTAATTTAAATATACTGAGGCTATTTCTTTAAACAACTGACATCGTTGTAGTGGGATATCGAGGAAGTGGGGTCCGTGCAGCAGCGCAGCAGCTCGGATACCTGGCGAGTAAACGTGCAAATATCTTAATGCCTTTTAAATGTTTATATATCATTTAGAATATTAATTATGTCATGGTTAGGAATCAGATATCAGTTACGTAATAAAAAGCGTTTCTGATATATCCTGGTCATTTATCATTCACATCTTTACGAGTATATTATCATAACTGCAGCTAGGATAGCCCGAACAAAATGAGCTAATCCCGTGCGATTTCAGTGATACTATTCATTTTGTTATAGTGCTACGAACGCGATTAGTTTGAGTATATACATAAAAAAGCAGCCTGGTGAAAGTCCATTTCAGGATTGATTCTACAGGCTTCTCGCGATCATTCAGGCGGATTGGCGATCGCTTTGTCACCAGTTTGTCATTTAATCTGGTATTTTCGGAGATAGGTAGGGTAGGTAGGGTTCCTCTCCGTCGCCTCCTCGAGACACCGCCGGACAGAGAGGATTCGTATGCACATAAATCGTCAACCCCTAGCCTGGAAGGCGGGGTCGCTAGCAACCACATGGGGACAGTTTTAGACCTGCTCCTCCACTGCTGCAGCTGTGCCTGTCCCGGAGTGGGCGTTGCCCTCCTGGCCGCGCGCCCCGCGCACCTGCCCCCGGAACTGCGACAGCTGTCCATGCACCGACGTCCATAGAGTATTTAGATGCTTCAAGCCAATCCAAGAAAGTCACGATAGCCAATCTTTATTCTAAACCACTTGAAGTTGTTATAAGTTTAAATCCTACAAACTTCTAACTCTGTCCTCACTGTACATAGCTATAAGAAATACTTCATCTCTGTTTTAATAATGTTAATGTTGAAAGATACAATTTGAAAACGCATAATAAGTATGAGAACGCTGATATCTACACTGGTGCATGAGATAAAGTTAGTAAAAATTAGTGTAATTATGTGTATGACAGGTCATATTCAATACTAAAATACTAAAAGTATGAAACATCAAACTCAATATATTTAAACAGAAATATACATCTAGAGATGGTAGACCAATCGATGAATGTTGTCATTCAATAAATGACCTTTCAACTAACAAAGTGTAATTGCAATATCTCATGTGACATGTACTTATCGTGATCAAGGTCATCATAACAGTCTAACAGAAGTTCGTCGCTGAACATACGCCTCCTAAGGATCGCCACACAGAAAGGTACTGTGTCATTTGCACTCCATCGACTTCCCGCAATGTTCTGCGGTGTCGTCGCAGCATTCTTGCAGGAGACAGTCTAATACAGACAGTTGTATAATCATTCACTAAGAAATATATATTAATTAATAATAATACAAAATTAAATAAGTAAAGAATTCATTAATTAAATTGAAGAATTCATTAGTT
>JAGSMR010000665.1:0-14121 GCA_029286605.1 Sericinus montela | reverse complement strand
TAGTTAATTTATAATATAATATACTTAATATAATCCTTTCAACTAACAAAGTGTAATTGCAATATCTCATGTGACATGTACTTATCGTGATCAAGGTCATCATAACAGTCTAACAGAAGTTCGTCGCTGAACATACGCCTCCTAAGGATCGCCACACAGAAAGGTACTGTGTCATTTGCACTCCATCGACTTCCCGCAATGTTCTGCGGTGTCGTCGCAGCATTCTTGCAGGAGACAGTCTAATACAGACAGTTGTATAATCATTCACTAAGAAATATATATTAATTAATAATAATACAAAATTAAATAAGTAAAGAATTCATTAATTAAATTGAAGAATTCATTAGTTAATTTATAATATACTTAATATAATGTACTTTATAGAACGTGATAGACAGTGAGCCTATTGTCGTCTTAGTGTCCAAACTAATGGCACATTATAATTACATAAATATAAACTTACATAGATAAATATTCAAATCCGCAACGGTACTCGGCTATCCAGCATCTGTACTTAAATTCTGGAAAGACACTTTTGATTGGATGTTTTTATTTGTTTTTTTTATAACTTAAGACAAGAGGAGTGTGTCACAATTATTACACTTACCATATTATTATGACTTTATTTTAAAAAAAGTATAATAAAAAGAATTCCTGTATAAATTAGAATTTCGTCTGAATATGCAGAGTTAGTTACAACAGATTTATGTGTGAAAGTAACATTTCCAGCATAAAGATACTTTAAGTTGATATTGCGCTCACAGATATGTATAGCATAAATATTAGTACTTAATGTGTAGTAATGTAGCCGCAAATATGTACATATTCTTTAAATAAAAAGTTCATAAATTAGTCCACCTTCAAAAAGAACACAAAAAGCAAGGAATAATATTCAGAGCTAAACTGGTCTCCTATTAATTTAAATTGAATATTCTAATAAGCACTATACATATAATAAAGTATTAATAAAGTAATAATAATACTTCCCGGAGGGTGTGCTCGAATATGACTAAGAGGACGAAGTATCTAGATCTCTAGAGGGGGGCGGGGGCGGGGGGGCTACCGACTGAAATTTTTCCTATAGTTGTTTCTGCAACTGGGTTAATCTCGCTCAGTCTCTCCGAAGTCTGCGGTGGCCAAGAAAACTGGCCACATACTCGAGCGGATTACATGAAACACATTACATGATGACATAAAACACATTAACTTAAAAAAATGAAATAAAAAATAGTAGAGAAAGTCAGTGTAATTATTTAAGTTTTTCATTTATATTTTGTTTGCAGGTTTTCATGGAACAGCAGCTCAACATAAAACGAAATATAACCCCATTTCCAATCCTGTACTAATAAAATAAAAAACGGCAATCAAAATAAATACTGAGCTGTAACATAAATTAAATGTTAAATGCTCGAAAGAACAGTGCGAAAACTTAATTCACTTAAGTTTATTACCAAAAAGCGAACTTCAATCAGGTTCAATGAATATACACTAACAAATTGAATTTTGTTAACTTCACAGTTTCAACACTTCCAGTTCTCTTTGAGAACATACGAGTATTTGCTTTTATCCGTCTGCGGTGAAATTGAGCAAAACTCGTAATGAACCGAGGCGGAATGGTTCTTGATTTAGAGAAATTAATTTAAAATTCCTTTTTTATCTATATGTAATTTCCCATACAGGGTTAGGCAGACGTCTAGACAATGAAGCTCTCTTAGAAAAAGTTTATTTTATTTTAATTGGGACAACTTCACAGGCGAGCCGAGCCCATCGCCGGCTTAGAGTCCAAACTGACGATATATGCAGGTACATATATATATTTAAATATATAAAAAATATTCAATTGGCCCTATAGCCTAGTTAGTAGTGAGGGTAGGTTCGAATTTCTGTGAACAAATATTTGTGTGATGAACACAAATATAAGTATACTAATCATGGATGTTTAAATTTATAAATGTATTATGTATAGGTGTTTTTTTACATACAAAATACAAACTGTACCGTTGTCTAGGACACGACGATGTATACAGACTCATCATCCGTCATACAGTTCCACACAGGCCTTGGAGAAAGATGGATCAGTATTAAGAAAATTCGTGAAGATAATAGGTTGGGAAAAAAGTCTTTTCGCATTATAGTATGTATGAACTTGTAATAAAATCTCTTTGGCTATACTATTTGTATCTGGCTGGTTTTAGTATCCATAATAGTTTAAATTTTAAAGAAGATAATTCCAAATTCAAATTACGAAAATATATGATTTTTGTAAACTTTTCGAGCTCGACTCACTTGACTCGAGTTTCGATCAACTAACAACCAAAATTTACCAGACCGGTGATGAGCTGCAACTTCTAACTTACGAGGTCTAGCACTACTGTGCCATCCCTCCCTTATGATTATACGATAATGTATACTAGTGAATACTACTCCGTAATAGAAACTCATGTCGAATATTAACACCTATATACTTACATAACGTGTGATATGAACAAGGATACCTAGACGTGCGTGTATGAAGAAAATAATCAATTTGAAACAAAAGAAACAGGAATGTATGGATCGTGACACATAGCGATCTGTTCTCTATGACTACTGCGTCATGGACAGTGCGTGAATATTTATTTATTTTTGTTTACTACCTTCCTTCCAACCCAGATTGGGTTGGAGGGCAGAAGCTTAAATAAGAAATTAATAGGAGATCTAAGTCACGATAGTCGAGTGGTTGGGTGATCGGAATTTCGAGTCGAGAAACCCGCGTTCGTCCCCAGATGGCAGGCTCGTACCAAAGGGTTTTTCAAAAACCTATGTGCGAATTATATCGTTGGCTTAGACATAAAGATGGCAACGGGCTCACCGCCTGTCACGTTGTCCCGAAAATATCTTCGGTGGAAGGTGAATATAAGGGACTTAATTGACTAGACTAGACCTTTGTCTACCCCTGTATTGGGAATTGCGTGAAGATATTTATTTTATTTTTTAATAGAAGATGCTTGCGTTTGAGTATAACTTCAGAAGACTGAAATTTATGTGATTTTCAAAGCTTGATGAAAATCTTTGCATGAGAATAATATTATTTTTATGGTAGAAAGATAAAAACGAGCTTATAGACTAGCAAATGGTAAATAACTACCGAAAGTTATACCGAATATTATATAAACATCGGCCCTCAAGTACTAAAATGGAATGTGCTATAGTCGTAGATTACGAACGAAAATCAACATTTTACTATTTGGAGGCAGAAATACGTCAGTTTTTATGTACTGACCCAGACTTCTTCTAGATTTATTCTCTTTTATTATACTTTTTTGACTATAATTTAAAATACATATACCATTAATATTTGAATTTACAGACTGTAATTAAAGTAACAATGGTTAAATAGAACGAGATGCGCTGTAATTAATTATGGAATTAAACGAAAGCGGTAATAATATAGTGCTAAATACTAGATGTAGAAATAGAACAGGCATAGAATCATTGATGTGATAAAAAGCTGATTTGTATATTACATTCTCTTATTTATGAAAAATAGAACATAAAAAAAATCAACTGCCACAGGGGGTTTTAAACCCGCGACCTCTGTATTGTGGCGATGCTCTTACCTCCAAGCCACTGTATCCTACCTGCATCAGTTGAAATTCCTAATCACTTTAGTATGCCTCTTTGGGGCGTTGGTAATGTCTACCAAAAATTATACAATTTTTTACGAGACCTATAGGAAAGAAGGGGTGGTATTATATTTAAGTCGGTAAAATGAAAAAAAAAAGTGAATGCAAAGGAGAAAAAATTTCAAATGAAAGTGTTCGTTTCAATGAATGTTCTTAGACCCAAACGATCTGAGTATCATAATTAAAACCAAAAATCTATAGAAAGTAAGCTATATAAATATTTATTTATTTATTTAAGCTTCAATGCACAGTGTAGTACATATGGCGGACTTAATGCCAAGTGGCATTCTCTACCAGTCAACCATCAGGCTAAACAGAAATAAAATGTATTAGCAGTTCAGTTTAATAAAGTTAAATAATACAAATGTACTGAAGAAAATCGCTTTTAGGTATAACTTATGAGGTATAACCTAATAGTACCTAAAAGTTTAACTTGTGAGTTGAGTAATGTTTGGTGATAAATCTGCGCATCGGCCTCTCATTAATAAAAAATAATGTTAACGTTGTTAACCGTTGGATAAAACTATTTCAGTGATTTTCAATATGTCAGGCTTGTTAAAGGTTAATTTTTAGTTTTTACATTCTTTTCCATTCATTTTTTCCATTTTTTTGATTCCACATCAAATTTGCTTTAAATACTTAATTAGTGTATTGTTATTTAGATTTTGGCTGTGTTGGATTCCCCTTTGGTTGGGATACTTCATCTTCTTTAGCGTCTATCAAAAGTCAATTACCTAACATGAGCCTCCACAGAAGATTGCTTATAATGTTGTTGGCAAATTTTTTTCGCTGCTTGTAACGTCTTTTTTGTACGATATTTAGATTTTTTAGAGTTAATAATCTTTTTCAGCCACAAACAGATGGCATTTCATTATACCTATCAAAAACCAGGTACAAAGCCGTTAAACTGTAATATTTTAATAATATTTTTATTTTAATTCTAAAAACTTTAAATATCGATGTTTAAAAAGAGAACGAACCATCAGGCTTCTGCTTTCGATAATCAAGATAGCCAAGTAGTTGGGTGTTCGGAATCTGAGACAAGAGACCCGAGTTCTATTTCCAGTTGGTAGGCTTGTATGTAGGCTTGTTGGTCAACTCACAATTTACCACGTTGTCCAAAAAAAGTCTTCGGTGTAAGATGGCTCGAAAGGACTTAATTGCATATTGCAATTGCATAGATTTTTGTCGACCCCAGTATAATATATTAGATAACCAACGATAACCAATAATCTTCATCATCGACTAAATCAATCTATAAACTTTACATGAATCTAACCTACTCAGTGTTTAGGAAGAAAATAGTACCTTATACGATTCGCTTGAGGTGGAGCAAACCTTTTTTTTTTTGATGTAATAGACATTTCTATTAACTTTGTCATGTTTCTTATAAAGATAAATATGTTTTATCCAACAAAATCAAAAACCAAAAATAAAGTTCAATATGCAATAATTAATCTATACATTAAAATATATTTTTTGTAGTCAAAACTTCTTTAGAATAGTTGTGATTTCAAACTGGATGCAAAGGAAAAAACGATACGTAAGAGACACTAATACAAAAATGTGTAGGATGAAGCGGGGAAAGAATCAAACATAAATATACATACTACTTTATAAAGAAACTTTGTAAGTATCCTACGCTTGTTATATACACTCATCTCATTCTTTTGTCGATTTATTGAAGTTTCATTTCTATCGTGTGTGAATCGCACACACTCCTTTTTTCGTCAGGCCGTTTTATCCAACCGTTGACAACGTTACCATTATTTTTTAATGAGAAGTTGATGTGCAGATTTGTCACCAAATATTACAAATCACTTAACTCACAAGTTATAAATAAACGCGATTTTCTCCAGAACATTTCTAATATTTATGCAGCTTTCGTTATAAAGATCTTTGGTTTCGATCAAGGTACTTAGCTCGTTTAGTTCTAAGAACATTCATTGAAACGAACTCTATCATTTGAAACATGTCAACATTTTTTTTTGGCTTACAATACTGCAGAACAGCACTGGTCGTCTAAAATAAAATTGCTGTCTGTGAATGAACACGACTGGACTAAGGTCACCTCTATTTGAGAGAAAGATAAGAGTAGGAGAAGGTACACTCCGTTGCTCCAGTTTATACGTCCTCCAAACAATGTTTTTTATTGTTTCGGAGACCCGGTCTCATCACGTTTTCCTTTCATCACCGATGTCGTGCTAAATAAATGCAACACTTAAAATTTTTATTAACAATTTCAGTGATGAAATACAAATGCTTGTACTAGAGTTATAGATGTTTATATGTAATATGAATATGTATCTATGAAATTATGTGTGTATGTAGTTACGTGTGCCTTTATTGTGAATAAAGGCTTGGATATAAAGACGGCGATTAGCGAAAGTGGGTCAAAAGGACTTCACTGTCTAGATCTATAAATTCCCGAGTATGTGAAATTGCGTGATGTTAAAAACAATTAAAAACTGTTAACAACAGTTAACAGCAAGTAGTCCCGGATCAACATTACATTTTAATTAATATGAGCGCATAATTTGTTTCCGTATATTACTTAAGCAACGATGTTATAGTCCGTCGTTCTAAATACACGCATAAGCTACATTTTGAAGATCGTTTTTCTTATATTGTATTGGTCAGAGGTTTACAATTAAGTCCTTGTAACTCCAATTTCACTAGAGCTTATTTGACTAAACGAGACAGGTGGCCGCCGCTTTAGTGTGCAGGTCACACAAATATTTCATAAGTTAGTTAGCAAAATAAGTTAATTCATAAGAATTAAGTATTTTTTTTTACATTCACGCAATTTCTAGATCTACCCAGTGATCTAGAAATAAAGTCCGGTCGACCCACATTCCACCGAAGCTTATTTGGGACAACACGTATATAGGCTCACGTCATTGCCGGTGAGTTAAGAGCCTTCTTAATATCCAAGCTAAATGTTAAATATTCTTCCATGTGTACATTTCATGTTACATGTGTATTCAGAGTACAGTATATATCTTTCACTTTTTTATATTTATAATTTCCTTACTAAAGTCTAAGTCATTAAAGGATTTTTGTCGTTAATAATATTTTTATTTACATCCAAACTTTATTTTGTTTGGTTCGACCTTCACTTAGGCTTTGCTAATTTAATGCTGAAATCGTCTGACCCGTATCAGTCGCAGACTGGAAGAGAAATTTATTTAAAGAAGATAAAGGACTCTTAATTACAACATTTTAAGAAATAGATATGGAATCAGAAACATGGAATGTAGTAATGAATATAAATGAAAAAAAAAATGCAAAAACTACAAAAGAACATTTATCAATACTTCGAGTTTGTTAAAAAATTAACCCCGTGTTCACATAAGATTATACAAAAAAATTGATGAAACCATAGTAACATAGATAAATTTAAAATCGCCGATTTCTTTGCGTTTTTCTCTTCGATCCGGTCCACCTAGTGCCGAAACAGCCTCCCGCGGTGAAATCTGCAAGAAAACAAAAGGAAATTAGCGAAAAATCAAAAAAGATTAGTTCAGTATTTCAAGCCAAAGGTGTAGTAGGCAAGCGTTAAAATAGTGAAATTTCAACTGATCTGCCTCCTTTGCGCTCCGAAATATTCTTTTATTGCAGCAATAAACTCTTTTATATAGCCCATATTGTTTTTTAGATATTTTCTGGCCCTTTTGACAAATTATTCAATTGCTATATAAATAAAAAAAAAATTTACGTAATTTCAATCCAAAATTTATAAATTTAAAATCGCCGATGTCTTTGCGTTTTTCTCTTCGATCCGGTCCACCTAGTGCCGAAAAGGCCTCCCGCGGTGAAATCTGCAAGAAAACAAAAGGAAATTAGCGAAAAATCGAAAATCAGAAAATGGAGGAGCACAGTAAATATATAACAGAGTGTCGATTAGAAACGCAACGACTTTGCGAAGAGGTGAAAAGTCACAGGGAGGAACTAATCACCTATGCAAGTGTAACAGCGACAAAAAGACAGTCTCTAGACTAAACGGTACCAAAGATAAGGAACGATTTATCTTCAATGCACTCCATTATTGTAACTTCGGGTAATGCAAAAGATACGAGCGGTGAAGTCATCGAAAAAATTAGAGTAGCAGTAGACGCGAAACAAAGCGGGTTAAGAGTAGAGAAAGTCCGGAAGGGGAGAGATCAGAAGGTGATCGTGGGCTGCAGTAGCAGAGAAGAAATGGAAAAAGTAGCCAACCGACTGAAGGCCGGTCAAACGGGGCTGTCAGTGGAGGAGGCTAAAAATAAAGATCCTCTGGTTATTCTCAGGGACGTACTGCTAATCAACAGCGACGAAGACATAATCGCTGCTATAAAAAACCAAAACAAAAGCTTGTTGGAATCGTTGAAAACCGATCAGATAAGATTAGTAGTACGATACCGAAAGAAGACTCGGAACCCTGATACCAGCCATGTAATCCTTCAGGTCTCTCCGTACATAACAAAAAGATCATAGTTATGATATCATTGGATATAGTGCCTTCGATAGTGCGTGGTGGCCGGTTATTAGATGCCGATTGGCTGAGGAAAAATGCCCCATAAATATCAGGAGGTTGATGGATAGTTATCTCCAGGACCGAAAAGTGAGGGTGAGGTATGCCGGAGTGGAAATCATCATAGAGACAACAAAAGGATGCGTACAAGGCTCGATAGGAGGACCCGTCCTTTGGAATTTGCTTCTTGATCCTCTGTTAAAGGAGCTTGAAAAACGAGGAGATCACTGTCAGGCCTTTGCCGACGACATCGTCCTTTGTTTGCGGGCACTTGAGATCCAGAGACGTGCTAATGGTGCTCTCGAGCATGTTCGGAAGTGGGGAATTCGTAATAAGCTTAAATTTGCGCCAAACAAGACCAAGGCGATGATTATAACTAATAAGCTGAAATACGATTCACCACGACTGAGCATGGGCGGGATAGATATTTGCATGTCGGAGGAAATCAAGGTGCTTGGTCTTACCGTAGACAAGAAGCTTACCTTTAATAAGCATGTTAAGAACGTGTGCAGGAAGGCCACAGCTCTTTACAGACAACTTTTATGAACTGCTAAAATAAGTTGGGGCTTACACCCGGAAGTAATAAGGACGATGTACACGGCAGCGGTCGAACCTATAGTACTCTACGCAGCAAGCGCATGGTCAGCGGCGTCTAGTAAATTGGGAGTAAAGAAATAATTAAATGTAGTGCAAAGAGGATTTGCTCAAAAAATAATTAAGGCCTATCGTACCGTGTCACTTCACTCGGCTCTAGCACTGGCTGGACTGCTTCCCTTGGACTTAAGGGTCCAGGAAGCAGCCTCCCTTTATAAGGCAAAGAGATGCAAACTCCAGCTAGTGCTGGGGGATCGAGAGGTGGAAACAAGGGTGAACTACACGGAGTTGCCACACCCTGTAATGTATATGGATCTGGAGTTCGTATGTCTGGAAAACGAGGAAGAAACAATACAAAACAACACACAAGATGTTCGAATCTTCACCGACGGGAGTAAAATAGAGGGAAAGGTTGGAGCAGCACTATCCATTTGGGATAGTGTATCCGAGACCCGAACTCTAATGCTTAAACTGTCGGACCATTGTACCATTCGCAACTGAGCAGATCCCCAATAGCAAGAAAATTAGTTTCGGAGTTTATAGTGACTCAAGATCCGCGCTTGAGGTCATTGTGAACCCGTGCTCCCAACATACTCTGGCAGTCCAGGCCCGCAAAAACATACAGAACATTGTGGCACAACAGAAAATTGTTAAATTGTTTTGGATAAAAGCCCATGCGGGCCTGGCTGGGAATGAGAGAGCCGACGAGTTGGCGAAGCGCGCTGCGTTGAGGATTAAACAAATACCGGATTATGACCGCTGCCCGATCTCATTCGTAAAAAAGACTTGTCCGCGAAGAAACGATCAAAATATAGAACCATAGATACGTTGAAGGTGAAACCGGACATACAACAAAGGCCTTCCTACCTAATATCACAACTGCGTACAAGGTCGTAAGGAAAATAAATCTTTCTCCAAAGATGGTGCAGGCCATGACCGGACATGGTGGGTTTTCTGAGTACCTGTACCGTTTTCGTTGCAAGGAGGACCCATCATGCGTCTGTGAGTCGGGAGTTGAAGAGACCGCACTTCATGTTCTGCTCGAATGCCCGAGATTCGCTAGAGAACGGTACGAATTTGAGAAAATGAAGGAAATTAAATTGGAAAAAGGGAAAATGAATAGTATTTTAATGGAGAATAGTAAAGTAAAAGGGTTATTTGTAAAATTTTGTGAAGGATAATGAAAAAAGTAAACGAGCTGAATCGATAGAACTATATAGAAAGATTAGAATTAAATTATTTAAAATTAGAAACTGTACGGCACATTCTCTCTGTGTATACGGCGTATACACAGAGAGAATACAGGTAACACATACCACCACCGAAAACGGTGTGGTATGTGTTACCTGGTTTGAGTGTAGTGGTGGTGGTGGTGCATACAGTGGAGTTAGTGCATGCATCTGTGGGAGGGAGGATGGTGCTCTTCTTCTCTTCGGACCAGGTAACATATACCTTTTTATATTTGGATGCGGAGGGTTGCGAAGTAATTTTTTCAATAACAACTGTACCTTTTGCATTATACTATTTATAGGGGCAGGCTAGGCAAAGTAAATGTAACCAAAATGCGTATATTATACTAGCGAAAGTAATAAAGAGCCTTAATAGGAATCGTAATAAAATAACTCTGGTGACGTAAAGTATCGAAGTTGGATGTATAGTTCGTAAAATATTTAGCAACAAATGTGAAATTATTAACTTGAAATGTAGGAAGTTTTAAGTACATGCATTCAAAGCCATGTAATAATATTATGGTTATAATGGAAAATAAGATTTAATATTAGTGTAATTAGAAACGTCCTTAATCAGATTATTATTATATCATTTTCTGGTATTGCATGCAGCTGGTGACCGCAGTATCATAACTTTAAAGTTAATTTCCCTTATCACTTGTTATCGGAATAAGTCTTCATTAAATTTAAACAGCCGATAGCCTAGTGGTTAGGTGATCGGAATTCGAGTCAAGAGAGCCGAGTACGATCCGCTAGATTCATACCAAAGGGTTGTTTCAAAAACTTATAAACGATTTACATCGTGGGCTTGAACATAAAGACAACGACAGACTCACCACATATCAAACACAAAACACACACCGCCGTCCGTCAGCCTCTGTCTAACCTTGTATCGGGAATGGCGTGAATGAAGAAGAACTTTTACTATCATTGTCATAACGGCTTACAAGAGTACTCTGAGTTGGAGGGTTTCATATAATCACCAAGCTTGGTGAAAGGATTGGCGACCCTAGTAGCAGGCACCCTGCAAATTTCGACGCTGCTGCCCGTCACCAGTCTGCTGGATGGTAAGTTCGCTTTCGAAATGTTATCCCGCCATAGGTCGGTCTCCAATAGCATTTTCAATATGTACATAGATTATTTATATAGATAAATATTGATACGTATATGAAAAAATCCATTTATCGAATACAAACATTGTTTGCCTCTACCGGGTTCGGAACCCGCAACTCTTAGCTTCAAATGAAGGCTCACTAACAACTAAGCATGACAGTTAAAAGTTAGTGTAGTTGAAACCAGATGAAAAGCAGATGCGCAACATATAAAGGCATATTGCGTGAGAATTCCGAGGGCTTTGCTACTATCCTGCTTTCTCCTATGCTTAGGCAAAATTACCAAATGGTTCTACCACATTCAAATATTATTTGTATAAATTCCTTTAAAAATAAATCCGCAAAAATCTGCATCCCTATCTAATGCGTAAACATTTTATTAATATGCCGTGATAAATACAACAACATACATGTGATATTTCTTCTAGGTACTGTCTCATATTGCACACTATAACGCTTATTAGGTTAACCAATAACATGGACACAATCGGAATCTTAATTAAATAACTCCCGACTTATTTTATTAGAACACACAATGCAAGTATATTTCTTTTGTGAAATAATGACCTTATTCCAATTAAATATATTTCTGATTATGGAACATGTACTGTTTTTGTTGTGTTTGTACTCAACATCTTTGTGTCTACGGTTAATAGTGAGCCGAAATTAGTAAATTATCTGGTCATCTGTGCCGCCGTTTTGGAAACAGCGTGAAGATATTTTTTTTTGTAAAAGGCACCCAAAACGGAAATACATACATCAAATGCTTGTATGAAATAGGCTAACAGATGCAAACAGATAGAAATAAATATAACAGTATCGTATCAGGTGGAAAGATGTAGTTTATGCTTACCTTTACGGGAAAGATGAGTAATGTTAATGTATATAAGTGTAAAGAAGTATGTGCTACTTTGTAACATAGTAAACCTTCACATATTATTCGTATTTATGGAGTTACATATTAAAAATTAGGGTAAAAAAAATCAAGTGACAAAAAAGTGTCAAAATCAAAAATCAAGTGTCATTGGAAAGCTGTCGACTGTTACGCTTGAGGTTGGAGAGATCTTGTTCGTTAATTCATCCATACATCCTTGTCCAAGTTATTGTCATTATGTCCTGTATTTAAAAGGTTTAAATGTATAGCCTTGAAATGCTTATGCCAATAGTGTAAGTTAAAACAAACTACATCAATTAATTTCCACTGTAGAGAAATATAATAACATAATATTTTTGAACATTGACATAATATTTCTAAATACTAACTAGTTAGAAATATTATGTCCGTAATGAGGCCACATGTTTATAAAATCACAAGGATGGCTAAGAACACAACATTGAAGATAAAAGTAAATTTATCAGCAACTTACTTGGGCATGTAGGTAGTCCTACTCATCAGATTAACTAATATTCACGTTGTAATATCACTTGCGGTCTAGTTCAAAACTGTAGTTGATTGAAATCGGACTACACGGTCCAGTCTATACAATGTTTTAAATTGCTATAGCTGAAGCCAGATAGTGTAAAGTAAATGGTTTTTGTGTAATTTCAAATTTTAAAGTTACAACACATAAGCAATGGCCCATACAACTCCACTATAGGAAAAAATTCTCTCGTGTATCCGATCGTAGTGATAGCAGTACCAGATACATCGCACCATAGACACTGGCCGTTACCGATCTGCAAAATTTTGGTCTGATATTTTTGAGCATTGACATTTTCAAGGCTTTGTGATTAGTCGCTTCTGACGACACCCAAGAGAAGAAAGTGGACGGGAAAGAGGGAGAGAATATTCTTACACCGATAGCTCACGGAATATTATTTTGTAACAATTAAATGAGTTTTAGAGCTACTTATTACTATGATTCATCTCCACGCAGCTTTTCTTACGACTTTTTTTATCCTACTAGCACGTAGTAGATTAGAACATAAAAATGTAATAAACTTTTTGCTGGCTGTGATCAGTGACTTTTGTCAGGCTGGTCGGGTATAGAATTAAAAATCTCTAATATGTCATACACATAGAAGAATTATTAATCTGATCAAGGATTCGGAATTTTTATTAGTTATTGAAACACCTATCTTTTTATTTAAATAATAGTGCTATACGCAAAACTATTTATGGAACCGCTGATACTGCTATAAACTAGTGATCCCTAGAACATCTAATCTATGTGTGTAAAAAAAAACAATTTCAAAAATTATATGTAGGACTATTGTAGGAATTACTAGGACATACTAGCCATTCAAGTTTCAGCACAATTATTATTTTTAGTTTAAATATTCTACTAATTAAAATATACGATAATAAATGCGAAAGTTTGTGAAGATGTGTAAAAGATGTCAATTTTTCACACAAAAAATACTTGAAAAATACTTTTTTTTATTTTTTTATTTTTTTTTCGCGGGTAGGCGTAGAAAGTAATACAAGTAATACAACTGATTGAGGAAGGATGGTGGTTCGGGGGTAAGAGCGTCGCTACGGTATCGATGTCGCAGGTTTCGAACACCTGAGCACTCGGCTATCGGTAATGTAACATTTTACAAATCAAATATTTATTCACGATAATTAAAGTCACGATAGCCGAGCGGTTGGGTGGCCGGAATCCGAGAGACCCGAGTTCGATCCCCAGGTGGCAGGCTCGTACCAATGGGTTTTTCAAAAACTTATGTACGAATTATATCGTTGGCTTGGACATAAAGGCGGCGACGGGCTCACCACCTGTCACGTTGTCCCGAAAATATCTTCGGTGGAAGGTGGGTCGAAGCGACTTAATTGTCTAGACTAAGACCTCTGTCTACCCGTGTACTGGGAATTGCGTGAAGATATTTATATTTATTTATTTATTTTTAACTATTTATTACATCAATCATTCTATGCCTGTTCCATTTCAACACCATTTATTTTTTTTACATCATTTATTGTTTTTCCGGACCGATACGACTTAGGGAGGACTCAAGAAAGAGCCTATACCTTTTTCAAAGGCCGGAAACGCATCCGCTATTCCTCC
>JAGSMR010000664.1:0-31991 GCA_029286605.1 Sericinus montela | reverse complement strand
GGTATTGCAGATGTGTTATTATCGTCGGCTATCGGTAATGTAACATTTTACAAATCAAATATTTATTCACGATAATTAAAGTCACGATAGCCGAGCGGTTGGGTGGCCGGAATCCGAGAGACCCGAGTTCGATCCCCAGGTGGCAGGCTCGTACCAATGGGTTTTTCAAAAACTTATGTACGAATTATATCGTTGGCTTGACATAAAAGGCGGCGACGGGCTCACCACCTGTCACGTTGTCCCGAAAATATCTTCGGTGGAAGGTGGGTCGAAGCGACTTAATTGTCTAGACTAAGACCTCTGTCTACCCGTGTACTGGGAATTGCGTGAAGATATTTATATTTATTTATTTATTTTTAACTATTTATTACATCAATCATTCTATGCCTGTTCCATTTCAACACCATTTATTTTTTTTACATCATTTATTGTTTTTCCGGACCGATACGACTTAGGGAGGACTCAAGAAAAGAGCCTATACCTTTTTCAAAGGCCGGAAACGCATCCGCTATTCCTCCGGTATTGCAGATGTGTTATTATCGTTTTGACTCCTTTACTTATTTAATTTGTATTATTATTAACTAATATATTTTTCTTAGTCAACGATTATACAACTGTCTGTATTAGAATAAGCCTCCCTGCAAGAAGCTGCGACGACCTGTAACATTGTAAGTCGATGGCAATGACAGACCTTCTATGGCGATCCTTAGGAGAGGCGTATGTCCAGCAGTAGACTTCTGTTAGATTAAAGCGATGACGATGATCATGATAAGTATATACATGAGATATTGCAATTATAATTCTTGTTAGATGAAAGGTCATTTATTGAATGACAACATTTATCGATTGGTCTACCATCTTAGATGTATGTTTCTGTTTAAATATATTGAGATTTTGATGTTTTATACTTTTTAGTATTTATTATTGAATATGACCTGTCAGTATACGTGCAAATTACACCTATTTTACTTGCTAACATTATCACATGCACACCAGTGTACATATAGGATGTCGTGTAGCCTTACACTTCTTATTATGCGTTTTCGTATCTTTCATACTGGCCAATATTAAAACAGATATGTGAATACTATAATATGTAACAGTGAGGTAGAGTTAGAAGTTTCTAGGATTTAAACTTATAACAACTTCCAAGTAGTTTTCAAGATTAAAATTGGCTATCGTGACTTCTTGGATTGCCTTGTGAAGGCACCCCTAATACTCTATGTACGTCGGCACTTGACGGCTGTCGCAGTCCTGGGGCTGCAGGAGGCAAGCCCACCCCGAGCCTCATGCAGCTGCAGCGTGGAGGAGCAGGTCACAAATCGACCCCAGCTTAGTTGCTAGCGACCCCGCCTTCGAAGCTAGTTGATGATTTATGTGTATACGAACTTTCTGTCCGCGAGGTCTCTCGAGGAAAGCGACAGAGGGAGATTCACCACCTGCAATTATTCAAAATATAACAGTTTAAATTAGCAACCAGACAAAGTTGATAGCCAATCCGCCTGAATGATCGCGGAAAAGCTTCAGAATCAATCCTGAATGGACTTCATAGGCTGTTTTTATGCGTGTATATATCAAACCAACCAAAGCCTGTAGCACTATAATAGTATCACTGAAATCGGTAGAGCCTGTCTTGTGACATCAGTATCACTTGCAGGATTAGCTCATTTCGTTTTGGCCAGCCCTAACACTGGTTAAGATAATATACTTTATAGTTTTGTAATGGATGATATAAATCCATTGTTTTAATATTGTATTTTAATATACAGGGCTATTTATAGAAACAGAATTTTTAGTAAGATTTCTTATATAATAATACTATCTTAACATTGGTTTTAAAAGGGACGTTGTTTGAAAGATGTTCAGTGTTCAAGTTAAACGGTCAGTATAGTTTACTAAGTTTAAACTGAATGGTGTATAAATTAATAGTGAAACATTTAATTTAAATTAATATTCAGCCTATTTATAAAATGGTACTTTTAATAATATTTCTAATGTAAAAATATTATTTAAACATTGGCTTAAAAGGGATGTTGTGATGACAAACTAGCCGGGGGTATTCGATGCTGCAACCATGTTTGATGTTAGACGCAACATACAATTAAAACTACATTTGTTTGCATATTTTAATTAATGTTGTTAGTATGGATCAATAAACATTTATTGAAGTCTAAGTTTGATTTTGATTTGTCTGACCCTTGACAACAGTATGTGTGTATTTATTCATTGGAACAAGAATTTAAATTCGTCTATCGACACAGAGTCTATCTCTAGCGGAGATAAAACAGGCGAAATTTTATAATGTTGAAATACAATATGAACTCTTTTCCTGGTGATAGTCGGGCACGATCACCTCAGTTCTAGGTGTCATATTAACGTATTTATTTATTTATTTGCTTGTATATGTACATACATTGGAAAAGAATGTAAATTCCCATTTGAAGTTGTTAAAAATATTTACACACCTTGAAAGAGTATATAGCAATTTGATTTTGTTGATATACCCTTTTGTATTACTATAAAGTATATTATATTAAGTATATTATAATTAACAATGAATTCTTCGAAATTAATTAATGAATTCTTTACTTATTTAATTTTGTATTAGTATTAATTAATATATATTTTTTCTTAGTCAATGATTATACAACTGTCTGTATTAGAAGTGTCTCCACCAAGATGCTGGGACGACCTGCAGAACATTGCAGGAAGTCGACAAATTGCAAATGACACAGGACGCTTTCTATGTGGCGATCCTTAGGAGGCGTATGTTCAACAAAATGGAGCTTCTGTTGAACTGTTATGATGACGATGATCATGATAAAGTACATGTCACATGAGATATTGCAATTACACTTTGTTGATGAAAGGTCATTTATTGAATGACAACATTTATCGATTGGTCTACCATCTTTAGATATATATGTTCTGTTTAAATATATTGATTTGATGTTTTATACTTTTTAAATATTTTATTATTGAATATGACCTGTGTACATAGTAACTATATAATATGAACAGTGAGGCAGGCTTAAGTTTTCTAAGTTCAAACTAACAACCAAGTAGTTTCAAGATTAAGAATTATTATCGTGACTTTCTTGGATTGCCTTGTGAAGGCACCTCTAAATACTCTATGTACGTCCAGTGCACTTGGACAGCAGCTGTCGCAGTTCCGGGGGCTGGTGCGCGGCGGGAGGGGCAGCGCCCCTCCCGGGACAGGCACGCTGCAGCGTGAGGGCAGGTGCAAGCGTACGTAGCTTAGTTGCTAGCGACCCGCCTTCGAAGCTGGGGTTGATGATTTACATGTACGCCTGATCCTCTCTGTCCGTGAGTGTCTCGAGAGGCGACAGAGGAGAGCCTACCTACCCTACCTATCTCCGAAAAATACCAGATTAAATGAGCAAACTGGTGACGAAGCGATATAGCCAATCCGCCTGAATGATCGCGAAGCCTGTAGAATCAATCCTGAAATGGACTTTCATAGGCTGTTTTTGTATCATATATACTCAAATAACCGCGTTCGTAGCACTATAACACAATGAATAGTATCACGCAAATCGGTAGGAGCCCGTTCTGTGATATCAGTATCACTGCAGGATTAGCTCATTTTATTTGGGCTAGCTCCTAACACCGGTTAAGATAATATACTCGTAAAGATGTGAATGGATGCTGAATAACAGGATATATCAGAGCACTTTTTACGTAACTGATGTCTAGTTTAACCATGACATAATTAATATTTGACCAGTTTATAAACATTTAAAACGTTAAGATATTTTACGTTCCTCGCCAGGTATCCGAGCTGCTGCGCTGCTGCACGGACCCCCGTCCTCCGGCGTCACCGGGTCAATTGGGGAGCCCTGGATCTAGTCACGAACGATGCGATGCGATATTAAAATTGACTGGAAACTCTAATTAAAACTATGTCCTTTCCGAACTAAGACTAATTTACTAATAATTTGTTGTATTGTGTTATGTTTTATAATCAATGGGAAACTGACATGTTTTGCTATTTATTTCTTTAACAATCTACGCAAAAACAACGATAAGCTCGTCTACCTGTCACGTAGTCCCAAATCTTCCGGTGAAAGGTGGGTCGGAAGGATTTAATCATCTAGACTTCTGTCTACTGTCTTATTGGAGGAATATATGTGAATATGTTTCTAAAATAAAAAAGTAACCTACGATCCCACGTTACGCCACAAAAAATCTGACTTTCTACCAGTGAAGTCCCGTTGAAATCGGTGGCCGTCTCAGAGATTAGCCTGAACAAACGGACAGGAAACGCAAACGTCTGGACCATTTTGCCGGGACTTTCACTGGCAGTAGCTGATGTTGTAAAATTAATAACTAAATTAGCATTATTTTAGAAACAATAATTAGGGTTTCGCGTTAACTACAAAACCGCGAGGAAAGAGCCGCAGGGGCAGCATTTGGTCGAAAACAGTACACAACTAAGCTTACTTGCCAGATGCTGCACCGACAAAAGCGTAGTACTCGACTTATACATTACACTTATATAACGTACATAACGGCTTGCAGTGATCCACTGCTGGACGCATAGGCCTCTCGCGTGCCGTAATCGCCACGCTTGGCGGGCAGATTGGCGATCGCACTACCAGACACCTGCAACCTAACCTAAGCCTAACCTAACATTTGTACTTAGGACCGTTATTATTATTCCTTGGGGCATCTATGATGATATTATTCCTTGGGGCATATAGACTAAAGGAAAATGTTAAAGTAAATCTACTTTTCTACATGTCTCGGGACTGAGTGTTGTGGCCCATTCGTTGTTTCTTATTCCATAACACAAGTGAGTTTGCTACTTACGCATGAGACATCAGACCTGCAATGTGATTTTCAACCTATCAATGTATGTTTCTACGTATATGTATTGTTGGGTTAATTAATGTTAAGAGAGCCTTGAGATATAATTACAAATTCATGCTTAATTATTCAATCAAATGTAACTAAAAGATATTTATGGCCATGTGTCCAATAATTATTTTAACATAAGCCTAAAAGAGATATTGTTTTGTCTAATTTTTCAGTGTTCATAGCTATTGCGTTAATTAATGTTTACATAGTTTTAATGGATAATTGTTTTAAATCCATTGTTTTTAAAATTTAATTTTTTAATATATTGAGGCTATTTATAAAAACAGTATTTGTAATAGATTTCTTATATAATAATACTATCTTAACATTGGTTTTAAAAGGACGTTGTTTTGAAAGATGTTCAGTGTTCAAGTTAAACGGTCAACTATAGTTTACTAAGTTTAAATAGATAATTGTATAAATTAATAGTGAAACATTTAATTTAAATCAATATTCCGGCCTATTTATAAAAAGTAGTACTTTTAATAATATTTCTAATGTAAAAATATTATTTAAACATTGAAAGCAAAAGGGATGTTGTGATGACAAACTGGCCGAGGTATTCGATGCTGCAACCATGTTTGATGTTAGACAACATACAATTAAAAACTACATTTGTTTGCATATTTTAATTAATGTTGTTAGTATGGATCAATAAACATTTATTAGTCTAAAGTTTGATTTTGATTTGTCTGACCACTTGACAACAGTATGTGTGTATTTATTCATTGGAACAAGAATTTAGAATTCGTCTATCGATACAGAGTCATATCTCTAGCGGAGATAAAACAGGCGAAAATTTTATAATGTTGGAAGCCACAATGTGAACTCTTTTCTAGACATTAGTCAAGGCACGATCACCTCAGTTCTGGTGTCATATTAACGTATTTATTTATTTATTTGCTTGTATATGTACATACATTGGAGAAAAGAATATAAAATTCCCATTTGAGTTCTTAAAAATATTTACACACCTTGAAGAGTATACTGTATTTGATTTTGTTGATATATACATATTACTATAAAGTATATTATTAAGTATATTATAAATTAACTATTGAATATTTAAATTAATTAATGAATTCTTTACTTATTTAATTTACATGTTATTATTAACTAATATATTTTTCTTAGTCAACGATTATGCAACTGTCTGGTAGAATGTCTTTTTGAAGCTGGGCCTGCAGAACATTGCAGGAGTGAATAAATTACCAAATGACTGGGACTTTCTATGTGGCGATCCTTAGGAGAATATGTTCAACAGTAGACTTCTCGTGAGCTGTTATGATGACGATGATCATGATAATGATACATGTCATATGAGATATTGCAGTACACTTTGTTAGATGAAGGTCATTTATTGAATGACAACATTTATCGATTGGTCTACCATCTTTAGATGTATATGTTTCTGTTAAATATATTGAGATTTTGATGTTTTATACTTTTTAGTATTTTATTATTGAATATGACTGTCATATGCGCAAATTACACTCATTTTTTGCTAACATTATCACATGCACCAGTGTACATACTTAGTATGTAATCTCATACTTATTATACGTTTTCCAGTATCTTTCAACATCAATATTAAAACAGAGATAGTAGCTACTTATAATGTGTACAGTGAGGGGGCAGAGTTAGAAGTTTCTAGGATTTAAACTTATAACAACTTCAAGCAGTTTCAAAGATTAAAATTGGCTATCGTGACTTTCTTGGATTGCCTTGTGAAGCACCTCTAAATACTGCTGCGTCGGTGCCGGACGCTATCGCAGTTCCGGGGGCTGGTGCGCGCGGCGGGAGAGCAACGCCCACTCCAGGACAGGCACGCTACAGCGGAGGAGCAGGTCACAAACTGACCCTTGGCTTGGTTGCTATGTGACCCCGCCTTCGAAGCTGAGGTTGATGATTACATGTGCATGCAGATCCTCTCTGTCACGAGTGTCTCGAGGAGGCGACAGAGGAGGCCTACCCTACCTATCTCGAAAAATATACTGGTTTAAATTAGCAAACTGGTGACAAAGCGATAGCCAATCCGCCTGAATGATCGCGAAAAGCCTGTAGAATCAATCCTGGTGGACTTTCATGGTGTTTTTATGTATATACTCAAAGGCTAACTTAACGTTCGCGCACTATAACGCAATGAATAGTATCACTGAAATCAAGTAGAGCCCGTTCTGTGATATCAGTATCACTGCAGGATTAGCTCATTTTGTTGGGCTAGCTCTAACACCAGTTAAAGATAATATACTCATAAAAGATGTGAATGGATGTGAATAACAGGATTATATCAGACACTTTTTTACGTAACTGATATCTAGTTCCCAACCATGACATAATTAATATTCCTAAATGATATATAAACATTTAAAACGTTAAGATATTTGCGTTCTCATAGGTATCCGAGCTGCTGCGCCTTTCAGACCCCCACGTCCTCAGCGTCACTGCAGGTCCAATTGGGAGCCCTGGATCTAGTCACGAACGATGCGATGCGATATTGGGGTAGGCTGGGCGCTCTAATTAAAAACTATGTCCTTTCCGAACTAGATAATTTACTAATAATTTGTTGTATTGTGTTATGTTTTTATAATAAATGGAAACTGACATCTGTTTTAACTGTTTCTATTTCTTTAACAATCTACGCAAAACAACGATAAGCTCGTCGCTACCTGTCCACGTAGTCCCAAAATCTTCGGTGAAAGGTGGGTCGGAAGAAGGATTTAATCTAGACTTCACTCTACTTCTGTATTGAAGAAAGCAGCTGCGCCACAAAAAAATCAGCTTTCTGCCAGTGTAAGTCCCTTTAAAAATCGGTCTAGCCGTCTCGAAGATTAGCCTGAACAGGACAGGAAACCACAAAACGTCTGGACAATTTTGGCGGGACTTTGCACAACGGTAACTGATGTTATGTAAGAGTGTAACTAAGGCTAACATTATTTTAGAAACAATAATTAGGGTTTCGCGTTAACTACAAAACCGCGAGAAAGAGCCGCGGGGGCGGCATTTAGTCGAAGGCTGTTACACAGCTAAACACTTGCTTGGTCTGCACCGACAAAAGCATGTTACTTTCGACTTATACATTACACTTATATAACGTACACACATAACAGCTTGCAGTGATCCACTGCTGGACGCCATTTTCCTACGCGTGCTTAGCTAATCGCCGCTTGGCAGGCGGATTGGCGATCGCACTACCGGGCACCTCGCAGCCCTAACCTAACATAACCTAACCTAACATTTGTACTTAGGACCAGGTATTATTCCTTGGGGCATCTATGATGATAGTATTCCTTGGGGCATATAGACTAAAGGAAAATGTTAAAAATCCAAAAATCTACTTTTTCATGTCCTCAAGGACTGGGTATTTGTGGCCCATTCGTTGTTTCTTCATTCCATAACACAAGTGGGTTTACTTTCTTACGCATGAGACATCGGTGCAATGTATGCCTTACGATTTCAACCTATCAATGTATGTTTCTACGTATGTATTGTTGGGTTAATTATTATTCGAAGAGCCTTGGGAATATAATTACAAATTCACATAATTATTTATTCAAGTATTCAAGGCCATTTATGGCCATGTGTCAATAGTTATTTTAACATAAGCCTAAAAGAATATTGTTTTGTCTAATTTTTCAGTGTTCCTTAGCTATTGCGTTAATTAATGTTTACATAGTTTTTATTGGATGGTGTTTTTTAAATCCATTGTTTTTAAAATTGTTTACCCAATATATATTGAGGCTGTTATAAAAACAGTATTTGAAATAAGATTTCTTATATAATAATACTATCTTAACATTGGTTTTAAAGGGACGTTGTTTTTGAAAGATGTTCCGGTATTCAAGGTTAAACGGTCAATTATAGTTTACTAGTTTAAATAGATAATTGTATAAATTAATAGTGAAACATTAATTAATTAATATTCAACCCCTATTTATAAAAATACATTACTTTTAATATTTCTAATGTAAAAATATTATTTAACATTGTTATTAAAGGATATTTATTGATGACAAACTAGCCGGGGGTATTCAATGCTGCAACCCATATTTGATCTGAACATAACATACAATTAAAAAACTACATTTGTTTGCATATTTTAATTAATGAAACACATTAGTGAATAATAAACATTTATTGAAGTCTAAGTTTGATTTTGATTTGTGGAGAGCCCATGACAACAGTATGTGTGTATTCATTGAACAAAATTTTAATTCGTCTATCGACACAGGGTATCTCTAGCGGAGATAAAACAGGCGAAAAAGGTGCACAATATTGATACGACCTGAACTCTTTTCCTAGACATTAATTGGGCACGATCACGCAGTTCTGGTGTCATAACTCTGTTGTTGTTGTTGCTTGTATGTGTACATACATTCGGAGAAAAGAATATAAAATTCCCATTTGAAGTTCTTAAAAATGTTTACACCAAGAAAGAGTATATAGCAATTTGATTTTTGTTGATATATATACATATTACTATAAAGTATATTATATTAAGTATATTATAAATTAACTAATAGATTATTCTAAATTAATTAATGAATTCTTCTTATTAATTTTGTATTATTATTAACTAATATGTTTTCTTAGTCAACGATTATACATGTGTATTAAGAATGCTCCGCAAGAAGCTGCGACGACCTGCAGAACATTGCGGGAAGTCGATAGGTGCAAATGACTGGGACAGCACCTGTGGCAGCGATCCTTAGGAGAGGCGTGTGACAGCAATGAACTTCTGTTAGACTGTTATGATGACGATGATCATGATAATAAGTACATGTCATAGTGCGGCTAACAATTACACTTTGTTGGAGATGAAGGTCGTTTATTGAATGACAACATTTATCGATTGGTCTACCATCCTTGAATGTGTTTCTGTTTAAATATATTGAGATTTTGATGTTTTATACTTTTTAGTATTTTATTGTGAATAGGCCTGTCATATACGCAAATTACCTCATTTTTACTGCATTATCACGCTTGCACCGGTGTATATAGATGTCGCAATCTCATACTTATTGTGTTTCGGTATCTTTCAACATCAACAATATTAAAACAGAGATAAGTAGCTGCTTATAATATGTACAGTGAGGGCAGAGTTAGAAGTTTCTAGGATTTAAACTTATAACAACTTCAAGAGTAATTTCAAGATTAAAGTGGCTATCGTGACTTTCTTGGATTGCCTTGTGAGGCACCTCTAAATACTCTATGTACGTCAGTGCGCGGACGGCTGTCGCAGTTCCGGGGCTGGTGCGCAGCGGGAGAACAGCGCCCACTCCCGGGACAGGCACGCAGCTGCAGCGTGGAGGAGCAGGTCACAAACTGACCCCCGTAGCTTAGTTGCCTGTGACCGCCTTCGAAGCTGGGGGTTGATGATTTACATGTGCATGCAGATCTCTCTGTCCGCGAGTGTCTCGAGGCGACAGAGGAGAGCCCTACCTACCCTACCTATCTCGAAATATACCGGATTTGGTAGCAAACTGGTGACAAAGCGATAGCCAATCCGCCTGAATGATCGCAGCCTGTAGAATCAATCCTGAAATGGACTTTCATGGGCTGTTTTTATGTATATGCTCAAACTAACCGCGTTCGTAGCATATAACACAATGAATAGTATATCACTGAAATCGGTACGTTCTGTGATATCAGTATCACTTGCAGGATTAGCTCATTTTGTTTGGGCTGGCTCCTAACACCAGTTGAATAATATACTCGTAAAGATGTGAATGGATGTGATAACAGGATATATCAGAGCACTTTTTACGTAACTGATATCTAACAGTTCCCAACCATGACATAATTAATATTCTAAATGATATATAAACATTTAAAACGTTACAAGATATTTACGTTCCTCGCCAGGTATCCGGCTGCTGCGCTGCTGCAGACCCCATCCTCAGCGTCACCAGGGTGTTGGGGAGCCTGGATCTAGTCACGAACGATGCGATGCGATATTGAGAATTGAGCTGAAACTCTAATTAAACTATGTCCTTTTCGAACTAAGGAGCTAGTTACTAATAATTTGTTGTATTGTATGTTTTTTATAAATGAAACTGACATGTTTTAACTGTTTTATTTCTTTAACAATCTGCACCAAAAACATAACGATAAGCTCAAATGCTACCTGTCGTTGTCCCAAAATCTTCGGTGAAGGTGGGTCGGAAGGTTTAATCGTCTAGACTTCTGTCTTACCTCTGTATTGGAGGAATATATGGCAAATATGTTTCTAAAATAAAAGTAGCCTACGATCCCACGTTACATACACAAAAAAATCAGCTTTCTGCCAGTGTAAGTCCCGTTGAGTAAATTCTAGCGCGTCTCAAATATTAGCTGAACAAACGGATAGAAACCTGAAACGATGGACCATTTGCCGGGACTTTCACCAGCATTATGATGTTGTAAGGTGTAACTAAAGCTGGCATTATTTTAGAAACAATAATTAGGATTTCGCGTTAACTACAAAACCGCGAGGAAGAAGAGCCGCGGGGGCAACGCATTTAGTCGAAGGCTGTTACACAGCTAAACACTTACTTAGATGCTGCACCGACAAAGCATGTTGCTTTCGACATACGTTACGCATATAACGTACACATAACGGCTTGCGTGGTCCACTGCTGGACGCCCAAAGGCCTCGCGTGCCGTAATCGCCGCTTGGCAGGTGATTGGCGATCCCCGCACTACCAGACACCTCGCAAACTAGCTTCTAACGCAGCCTAACCTAACATTTACTTAGGACGGGTATTATTCCTTGGGGCATCTATGATGATATTGTTCCTTGGGGCATATAGACTAAAGGAAAATGTTAAAGAGTAAATCTACTTTTCTACATGTCTCAGGACTGGGTATTTGTGGCCCATTCGTTGTTTTGCTTATTCCATAGCGATGAATTTGCTACTTACGCATGAGACATCAGTGCAATGTATGTGATTTTCAACCTATCAATGTATGTTTTACATATGTATTGTTGGGTTAATTATTAAGAGCCTTGAGATATAATTACAAATTCATATTATTAATCCAAATGTAACTAAGCCATTTATAGCGTATGTATTATTTTAACATAAGTCTAAAAAGAGATATTGTTTTGTCTAATTTTCAGTGTTCATAGCTATTGGGTTAATTAATGTTTTACATGAGTTCCAATGGATAATTATAAATCCATTGTTTTTAATATTTAATTTTAATATATAGAACATTTATAGAAACAAATTTTAGTGAATTTCTTATATAATAATACTATCTTAACATTGGTTTTAAAAGGACGTTGTTTTAAAGATGTTCAGTGTTATAAGTTAAACAGTCAATTATAGTTTCAAAGTTTAATAAGATAATTGTATAAATTAATATTGAAACATTTAATATAAATTAATATTTGGCCTATTTATAAAATGGTATTTTTAATAATATTTCTAATGTAAAAATATTATTTAAACATTGTTAAAGGGATGTGTTGACAAACTAGCCAGGGGGTATTCGATGCTGCAACCATGTTTGATGTTAGACGCAACATACAATTGAAACATTTGTTTTCATATTTTAATTAATGTTGTTAGTATGGATCAATAAGCATTTATTGAAGTCTAAGTTTGATTTTGATTTGTGCGACCCATGACAACAGTATGTTTGTATTTATCATTGGAACAGAATTTAAATTCGTCTATCGACACAGAGTCTATCTCTAGCGGAGATAAAACAGGCGAAAAATTTTTATAATGTTGGAAATACAATATGAACTCTTTCTAGACATTAGTCGGGCACGATCACCTCAGTTCTGGGTGTCATATTAACGTGTTGTTATTTATTTGCTTGTATATGTACATACATTGGAAAAGAATATAAAATTCCCATTTGAAGTTCTTAAAAATATTTACACCTTGAAAAGTATTATAGTTTGATTTTTGTTGATATATATACATATTACTATAAAGTATATTATATTAAGTATATTATAATTAACTTAATGAATTATTTAAATTAATTATTAATTCTTTTATTTAATTTTTGTATTATTATTAACTAATATATTTTTCTTAGTCAACGATTATACAACTGTCTGTATTAGAATGTCTCCGCAGAGCTGCGACGACCTGCAGAACATTGCGGGGAAGTGAATTTGAAACAGGATTGCTCTATGTGGCGATCCTTAGGAGGCATATGTTCAATGAACTTCTGTTGGAGCTATTTATGATGACGATGATCATGATAAGAGTACATCACATGAGATATTGCAATTACACTTTGTTAGATGAAAGTCGGTATTGAATGACAACATTTATCGATTGGTCTACCATCTTTAGATGTATGTTTCTGTTTAAATATATTGAGATTTTGATGTTTGTGTTTGTGCTTAGATAGGCTGTCATATACGCAAATTACACTCATTTTACTAACATTATCACATGCACACCAGTGTACATATAGATGTATGATCTCATATGATTCAGTGTCTTTCTACATGTGTGTAAAACGAGAGTAGTAGCTACTTATAATATGTACAGTGAGGGCAGGATTAGAAGTTTCTGGGATTTAACATACTTACTTCAAAGTAGTTTCAAAGTTAAAATTGGCTATCGTGACATGGATTGCCTTGTGAAGGCTATCTAAATACTCCTATGTGGTCGGTGCACTTGGACGGCTGTCGCAGTTCAGGGGTGGGTGCCGGAGGGCAGCGCCACTCCGGGACAGAACGCAGCTACGTGGAGAGCAGGTCTGCAGAAGCTGACCCCGTAGCTTGGTTGCTGACGCCCAGCCGAAGCTAGGGGTTGATGATTTACATGTGCCACAGATCCTCTCATCCGCGGTATCTCGAGGGGCGACGGAGGAGGCCTACCTACCCTACCTATCTCTCGAAATATACCAATTTAGAATTAATAGGCTGGTGACAGAAAGCCGATAGCCAATCCGCCTGAATGATGTGAAAATATGAATCAATCCTGAAATGGACTTTTCTGCCAAATATTTTTTATGTATATACTCAAACTAACCGCGTTATTAGCACTATAACACAATGAATAGTATCACTGAAATCGGTGAAACGTTCTGATATCAAATGCTGCAAGTTAGCTCATTTTATTTGAGGCTGGCTCAACACGGTTAAGATAATACTCGTAAAGATGTGAATGGATGTGAATAATAGGATATATCAGAGCACTTTTTACATGTTGATATCTAGTTCCCCAACTTATGACATAATTAATATTCTAAATGATATATAAACATTTAGCCGTTCCGAATGTTGCACGTTCCTCGCCAGGTATCCGAGCTGCTGCGCCTGCTGCACAGACCCCCGTCCTCAGCGTCACCAGGTCAATTGGGAGCCTGGATGCAGATAGAACGATGCGATGCGATATTGAAATTGAGCTGACTCTTAAATTAAAACTATACTCTTTCCGAACTAAGACTAATTTACTAATAATTTGTTGTATTGTGTTATGTTTTATAATAAATGGAAACGACATGTTTTAACCCATTTTATTTCTTTAACAATCTATAAAAAACAACGATAAGCTCGTCGCTACCTGTCGTTGTCCCAAAATCTTCGAGTGAAAGGTGGGTCGGAAGGATTTAATCGTCAGGCTTCTGTCTACCTCTGTATTGGAGGAATATATGTGAATATGTTTCAAAATAAAAAATAGCCTACGATCGTTACGCCACAAAAAAAATCAGCTTTCTGCCAGTGTAAGTCCCGTTGAAATGGTCTAGCCGTCTCAGAATTAGCCTTAACAAAAGACAGAGCCTGAAACGTCTGGACCGATTTTGCCGGGACTTTCACTAACGGCATGATGTTGGTATAACTAAGGCTAGCATTATTTTAGAAACAATAATTAGGGTTTCGCGTGCTGCAAACCGCGATAGAGCCGCAGAGGCAGCATTTTCAGTCGAGCTATTTTTTGCTAAGCTTACTTACTTAGATGCTGCACCGACCAAAAGCTTGTGTACTTTCGACATACATTACACTTGCTTAACGTACACATAACGGCACGTGCGCTTGGACATGAGCTCTGCGTGCCGCCGTAATCGCCACGCTTGGCAGGCAGATTGGCGATCGCACTGCGAACACCTCGCAACCTAACTATAACCTAACCTAAATTGTGCTTACGGACGGGTATTATTCCTTGGGCATCTGCCAGTGATGTACTTCCTTGGGGCATATAGACTAAAGGAAAATGTAAAGAGTAAATCTACTTTTCTACATGTCACCAGGACTGGTATTTGTGGCCATTCGTTTCTTATTCCATAACACAAGTGAATTTGCTACTTACACATGAGACATCGGTGCAATGTATGTGATTTTCAACCTATCAATGTATGTTTTACGTATGTATTGTTGGGTTAATTAATGTTAAGAGAGCCTTGAGATATAATTACCAATTCATAATTAATTATTCAATTCAAATGTAACTAAGGCCATTGTATTACCATGTGTCAATATTATTTCTTGTAAGTCTAAAGAGATATTGTTTTGTCTAATTTTTCAGTGTTCATAGCTGTGCGTTAATTAATGTTTACATAGTTTTAATGGATAATTATAAATCCATTGTTTTTAATATTTAATTTTAATATACTGAGCTATTTATAGAAACAAATTTTAGTAAGATTTCTTATATAATAATACTATCTTAACATTGTGGTTTTAAAAAGGGACATTGTTTAAAAGATGTTCCAGTGTTCAAGTTAAACGGTCAATTATAGTTTACAAAGTTTTAATAGATAATTGTATAAATTAATATTGAAACATTTAATATAAATTAATATTTGGCCTATTATTTATAAAAATGGTACTTTTAATAATATTTCTAATGTAAAAATATTGTTTTAACAGTAACCAAAAGGTGTTGTATTGATGACAAACTAGCCGAGGGGGTATTCGATGCTGCAACCATGTTTGATGTTAGACGCAACTTGCTAGTTAAAATAACTACATTTGTTTTCATATTTTAATTAATGATGTTAGTATGGATCAATAAGCATTTATTGAAGTCTAAGTTTGATTTTGATTTGTCTGACCATGACAACAGTATGTGTATTTATTCATTGGAATAAAATTTAAATTCGTCTATCGACACAAGTCTATCTCTAGCGGAGATAAAACAGGCGAAAGAAATTTTATAATGTTGGAAATACAATATGAACTCTTTTCCTAGACATTAGTCAGGGCACGATCACCTCGTTTCTAGGTGTCATATTAACGTATTTATTGTTGCTTGTATATGTACATACATTGGAGAAAAGAATATAAAAAATTCCATTTGAAGTTAAAATATTTACACACCTTGAAAGGATATAGCAATTTGATTTTTGATGATATATGTACATGTTTCGTATAAAGTATATTGTATTAAGTATATTATAAATTAATAATGAATTCTTTAAATTAATTAATGGTTTTACTTATTTAATTTTGTATTATTATTAATTAATATATTTTTCTTAGTCAATGATTATACAACTGTCTGTATTAGAATGTCTCCCGCAAGATGCTGCGACGACCTGCAGAACATTGCGGGAAGTCGACAAATTACAAGGCAGGACGCTTTCTGTGGCGATCATGGGAGAGGCGTATGTTCAGCAGTAGACTTCTGTTGGAGCTGTTATGATGACGATGATCATGATGAAGTACATGTCACATGAGATATTGCAATTACACTTTGTTGGATGAAGGTCATTTATTGAATAACAACATTTATCGGTGGTCTACCATCTTTAGATGTATGTTTCTGTTTAAATATGATGAGATTACGGTGTTTTATACTTTTTAGTATTTTTTATTATTGAATATGACCTGTCATTTGCAAATTACACTCATTTTTACTAACATTATAACGCTTTTGGTGTATAGATATCGCAATCTCATACGCGTATGCGTTTTTCGTTGCCTCTTTCAACATCAACGCATTATTAAAACAGAGATAAGTAGCTACTTATAATATGTACGGTGAGGCAGGAACAAAGTTTCTAGGATTTAAACTTATAACAGCTTCAAGTAGTTCAAGATTAAAGATTGGCTATCATTGACTTTCTTGGATTGGCTTGTGAAGGCTGCTCTAAATACATTTGTTTGGGCTAGCTCCTAACACCGGTTAGATAATATACTCGTAAAGATGTGAATGGATGAATAACAGGATATCAAGAGCACTTTTGCATGTGATATCTAGTTCCCAACCATGACATAATTAATATTCTAAATGATATATAAACATTTAAAACGTTACAAGATATTTGCACGTTCCTCGCCGGGTATCCGAGCTGCTGCTGCTGCACAGACCCCACGTCCTCGGCGTCACCAGGTCAGTGGGAGCCCTGGATCTGATCACGAACGATGCGATGCGATATTGAAATTGAGCTGAAGCCTAATTAAAACTATATCTTTCCGAACTAAGACTAATTTACTAATAATTTGTTGTATTGTGTTATGTTTTATAATAAATGGAAACTGACATGTTTTAACTGTTTTATTTCTTTAACAATCTACATAAAAAACAACGATAAGCTCGTCGCTTCCTGTCACGTTGTCCCAAAATCTTCAGTGAAAGGTGGGTCGGAAGGATTTAATCGTCTAGACTTCTGTCTACCTCTGTATTGGAGGAATATATGTGAATATGTTTCTAAAATAAAAAGTAGCCTACAGTCCCACGTTACGCCACAAAAAAATCAGCTTTCTGCCAGTGTAAAGTCCCGTTGAAATCCCGGTCTAGCCGTCTCAGAGACTAGCCGGAACAAACGGACAGACATCTGAAACGTCTGGACCGATTTTGTGGGACTTTCCGCAACGATAACCTAAATGTTGTAAGGTGTAACTAAGGCTAGCATTATTTTAAAACAATAATTAGGGTTTCGCGTTAACTCCTGAAACCGCGAGAAAGGCCGCAGGGGCAGCATTTAGTCGGCTGTTACACAACTAAGCTTGCCCAGATGCCTGCACCGACAAAGCTTATGTTACTTTCGACTTATACGGTACACTTATATAACGTACACATAACAGCTTGCAGTAGTCCACTGCTGGACATGGGCCTCTCGCGTGCCATAATCGCCACGCTTGGCGAGCCAGCAGATTGGCGATCCCTTTTCACCAGACACCTCATAACCTAACCTAACATATAACCTAACCTAACATTTGTACTTAGGACAGGTATTATTCCTTGGGGCATCTATGATGATATTATTCCTTGGGGCATATAGACTAAAGGAAAATGTTAAAGAGTAAATCTACTTTTCTACATGTCTCAGGACTGGGTGTTGTGGCCCATTCGTTTGTTTCCTTATTCCACAACACAAGTGAATTTGCTACACGCATGAGACATCAGTTGCAATGTGTGATTTTCAACCTATCAATGTATGTTTTACGTATGTATTGTTGGGTTAATTAATGTTAAGAGAGCCTTGAGATATAATTACAAATTCATGCCAATTATTCAATCCAAATAACTAAGACCATTGCTGGCCATATGTCAATAATTTTTAACATATAAGTCTAAAAAGAGATATTGTTTTGTCTAATTTTTCTTCAGTGTTCATAGCTGCGTTAATTAATGTTTACATAGTTTTAATGGATAATTGTTTTTAATCCATTGTTTTTAAAATTTAATTTTAATATATTGAGGCTATTTATAAAAACAGTATTTGTAATAAGATTTCTTATATAATAATACTATCTTAACATTAGTTTTAAAAAGGGACGTTGTTTGAAAGATGTTCAGTGTTCAAGTTAAACGGTCCAATTATAGTTTACTAAGTTTAAATAGATAATTGTATAAATTAATATTAGAGCATTTAATATAAATTAATATTTGACCTATTTATAAAAATGGTACTTTTAATAATATTTCTAATGTAAAATATTATTTTAACATTGGCTTAAAAGGGATGTTATATTGACAAACTAGCCGAAGTATTCGATGCTGCAACCATGTTTGATGTTAGACGCAACATACAATTAAAAAACTACATTTGTTTTTCATGTTTTAATTAATGATGTTAGTATGGATCAATAAACATTTATTGAAGTCTAAGTTTGATTTTGATTTGTCGACCCTTGACAACAGTATGTGTGTATTTGATACATTGGAATAAGAATTTAAATTCGTCTATCGACACAAGTCTATCTCATGAAGTCTAAAACAGGCGAAAGAAATTTTATAATGTTGGAAATACAATATGAACTCTTTTCCTAGACATTAGTCGGGCACGATCCACCTCAGTTCCTGAGCGTCATATTAACGTATTTATTTATTTATTTGCTTATATATGTACATACATTGGAGAAAAGAATATAAAATTCCCATTTTGAGTTCTTAAAAATATTTACACCTTGAAGAGTATACTTAATTTGATTTTTTGTTGATATATATACATATTATATAAAGTATATTATATTAAGTATATTATAAATTAACTAATGAATTCTTTAAATTAATTAATGAATTCTTTACTTATTTAATTACAGCAGTAATATTAATTAATATATTTTCTTGATCAATGATTATACAACTGTCTGTATAGAATGTCTCCGCAAGATGCTGGGACGACCTGCAGAACATTGCGGGAAGTCGATGAGTGCAAATGACACAGGACCTTTCTATGTGGCGATCCTTAGGAGGCGTATGTTCCAGCCAGTAGACTTCTGTTAGACTGTTGCTGATGTTGATGATCATGATAAAGTACATGTCACATGAGATATAGCAATTACACTTTGTTAGATGAAAGGTCATTTATTGAATGACAACATTTATCGATTGGTCTACCATCTTTAGATGTATGTTTCTGTTTAAATATATTGAGATTTTTGATGTTTTATACTTTTTAGTATTTTATTATTAGACCTGACCTCATATACGCAAATTACCTCATTTTTACTAACATTATCACATGCACGCAGTGATCTAGATATCACCAATCTCACTTGTTATGCGTTTTCGGTATCTTGTGACATGCTTTTAT
Organism: Sericinus montela; assembly: GCA_029286605.1. Classification (NCBI taxonomy): domain Eukaryota; kingdom Metazoa; phylum Arthropoda; class Insecta; order Lepidoptera; family Papilionidae; genus Sericinus; species Sericinus montela. Next base: position 12,170 of record JAGSMR010000664.1, on the reverse strand, counting down.
TATTAAAACAGAGATTAGTAGCTACTTATAATATGTACAGTGAGGGCAGAGCTAAGTTTCTAAGTTAAGCATAACAACTTCAAGTAGTTGCAAGGTGGGGTGGCTATCGTGACTTTCTTGGATTGCCTTGTGAGCACCTCTAAATACTCTATGTACGTCAGTGCCTTGGACAGCTGTCGCAGTTCCGGGGGCTGGTGCGCGGCGGGAGGGGCAGCGCCCACTCCCGGGACAGGCACAGCTGCAGCGTGGAGAGCAGGTCTAAACTGACCCCCGCTGGCTTAGTTGCTATGACCCCGCCTTCGAAGCTAGGGTTGATGATTTACATGTGCATACAGATCCTCTCTGTCCGTGAGTGTCTCGAGGCGACAGAGGAGAGCCTACCTACCTACCTATCTCAAAAATATACCAGTTTAAATTAGCAAACTGGTGACAAAGCGATAACCAATCGCCTGAATGATCACTTGAAAAGCCTGTAGAATCAATCACAAATGGACTTTCATAGGCTGTTTTTGTATGTACTCAAACTAACCGCGTTCGTAGCACTATATAACACAATGAATAGTATCACTGAAATCGGTAGAGCCCATTCTGTGATATCAGTATCACTTGCAGGATTAGCTCATTTTGTTTGGAGCTGTCTAACACCGGTTAAGATAATATACTCGTAAAGATGTGAATGGATGTGAATAACAGGATATATCAGAGCACTTTTTACGTAACTGATATCTAGTTTAACCATGACATAATTAATATTCTAAATGATATATACTTGTTTAAAACGTTAAGATATTTGCACGTTCTCGCCAGGTATCAAGGCTGCTGCGCCGCTGCAGACCCACGTCCTCGGCGTCACCAGGTCAGTGGGAGCCCTGGATCTGGTCACGAACGATGCGATGCGATATTCAGAATTGAGCTGAAACTCTAATTAAAACTATGTCCTTTTCGAACTAAAATTTATAATAATTTGTTGTATTGTGTTATATTTTATAATAAATGAAACTGACATGTTTTAACTGTTTTATTTCTTCAACAATCTACGCGAAAACAACATGATAAACAAATCTACTATCACGTTATTACAAAATCTTCGGTGGTGAAAGGTGGGTCGGAAGGATTTAATCGTCTGAACTTCTGTCTACCTCTGTATTGGAGGAATATATGAATATGTTTCTAAAATAAAAAGTAGCTTCTGATCCCGTTACGCCACAAAATCCAGCTTTTCTGCCAGTGTAAGAAGTCGTTGAAATCGGTCTACAGCCGTCTCAGAGATTAGCCTGAACAAACGGACGAAACCTGAAACATCTGGACCGATTTTGCCGGGACTTTCACTGGCGGTAGCTGATGTTATGAGTGTAACTAAGGCTAGCATTATTTTAGAAACAATGATTAGGTTCAGCGTTAACTACGAAACTGCGAGGAAGAGCCGCCAGGGGCAGCATTTAGTCGAGAAGGCTGTTACACAGCTAAGCTGCGCACTTAGATGCTGCACCGACAAAGCTTATGTTGCTTTCGACTTATACATTACACTTATATAACGTACACATAACAACAAACACAGTAGTCCACTGCTGGACATGGGCCTCTCGCGTGCCGTAATCGCACGCTTGGCAGGCGGATTGGCGATCCGCACTGCCAGCAGACGCACCTCGCAGCCTAACTAACATAACCTAACCTAGCATTTGTACTTAGGACGGGTATTATTCCTTGGGAGGCGTCTATGATGATATTATTCCTTGGGGCATATAGACTAAAGGAAAATGTTAAAGAAATGGAAATACTTTTCTACATGTCTCGGGACTGGGTATTTGTGGCCCATTCATTTGTTTCTTATTCCCTTAACACAAGTGAATTTGCTACTTACGCATGAGACATCGGTGCAATGTGTGATTTTCAACCTATCAATGTATGTTTTACGTATGTGTTATTGGGTTAATTAATGTTAAGAGAGCCTTGAGATATAATTACAAATTCATAATTAATTATTCAATCCAAATGTAACTAAGGCCATTTATGGCCATGTGTCCAATAGTATTTTAACATAAGTCTAAAAAGAATCATTGTTTTGTCTAATTTTTCAGTGTTCATAGCTATTGCGTTAATTAATGTTTACATAGTTTTAATGGATAATTATAGAATCCATTGTTTTAATATTTAATTTTAATATACTATGAGGCTATTTATAGAAACAGAATTTTTAGTAGATTGCTTATATAATAATACTATCTTAACATTGGTTTTAAAAGGACGTTGTTTTAAAGATGTTCAGTGTTCAATTAAACAGTCAATTATAGTTTACAAGTTTTAATAGATAATTGTATAAATTAATATTGGAAACATTTAATATAAATTAATATTTGGCCTATTTATAAAAATGGTACTTTTAATAATATTTCTAATGTAAAATATTATTTTAACATTGGCTTAAAAGGGATGTTGTGATGACAAACTAGCCGGGGGTATTCGATGCTGCAACCATGTTTGATGTTAGACGCAACATACAATTAAAACTACATTTGTTTTCATATTTTAATTAATGATGTTAGTATGGATCAATAAACATTTATTGAAGTCTAAGTTTGATTTTGGTTGTCTGACCCTTGACAACAGTATGTGTGTATTTATTCATTGGAATAGAATTCGTCTATCGACACAGAGTCTCTATCTCTAGCGGAGATAAAACAGGCGAAAGAAATTTTTATAATATTTGACCTATTATGAACTCTTTTCCTAGACATTAGTCGGGCACGATCATCAGTTCTGGGTGTCATGACGTATTTATTTATTTATTTGCTTGTATATGTACATACATTGGAGAAAAAGTATAAAATTCCCATTTGAAGTTGTTAAAAATATTTACACACACCTTGAAAGAGGATATAGCAATTTGATTTTGATGATATATGTATATTAAATATAAAGTATATTGTATTAAGTATATTATAAAACAACTAATGAATTCTTTAAATTAATTAATGAATTCTTTACTTATTAATTTTGTATTATTATTAATTAATATATTTTTCTTAGTCAATATTGATTATACAACTGTCTGTGTTAGAATGTCCGCAAGATGCTGCGACGACCTGCAGAACATTTGGGAAGTCGATGAGTGCAAAATGACACAGGACCTTTCTGTGGCGATCCTTAGGAGAGGCGTATGTTCAACCAGTAGACTTCTGTTGAACTGTTATGATGACGATGATGGTAAGAAGTACATCACATGAGGATATTGCAATTACACTTTGTTAGATGAAAGGTCATTGTGAATGACATTTATCGATTGGTCTACCATCTTTAGATGTATGTTTCTGTTTAAATATATTGAGATTTTGATGTTTTATACTTTTTAAAGTATTTTTATTATTGAATATGACCTGTATCATTTACGCAAATTACACTCATTTTTACTAACATTATCATGCACACCAGTGTACATATAGATATCATAATCTCATACTTATTATGCACGTTTTCGTGTATCTTTCCAACATCAACATTATTAAAACAGAGATAAGTAGCTACTTATAATATGTACAGTGAGGGCAGGATTAGAAGTTTCACAGGATTTAAACTTATAACAACTTCAAAATCAATTTCAAGATTAAAGATTGGCTATCGTGACTTTCTTGGATTGGCTTATGAAGGCTATATAAATACATTTGTTTGGGCTAACTCCAACACCAGTTAAAGACCATATACTCAGCAAAGATGTGAATGGATGTGAATAACAGGATATATCAGAGCACTTTTATACGTAACTGATATCTAGTTCCCAACCATGACGCAAATTAATATTCTAAATGATATATAAACATTTAAAACGTTAGATATTTGCACGTTCCTCCTTAATTATCGAGCTGCCTGCACAGACCCCACGTCCTCGGCGTCACCAGGTCAATTGGGGAGCCCTGGATCTAGTCACGAACGATGCGATGCGATATTGAGAGGTGGGCTGAAACTCTAATTAAAACCTGTCCTTTCCGAACTAAGACTAATTTACTAATAATTTGTTGTATTGTGTTATGTTTTATAATAAATGAAACTGACATGTTTTAACTGTTTCTTTCTTTAACAATCTACGCAAAACAACGATAAGCTCGTCGCTACCTGTCCACGTTGGCCAAATTCTTCGGTGAAAGGTGGGTCGGAAGGATTTAATCGTCTGAACTTCTGTCTACCTCTGTATTGGAGGAATATGGCAGATATGTTTCTAAAATAAAAGTAGCCTACGATCCCGTTACGCCACAAAAAAATCAGCTTTCTGCCAGTGTAAGTCCCGTTGAAATCGGTCTGGCCGTCTCCAGAGATTAGCCTTAACAAACGGACAAGAAACTGAAACGTCTGGACCGATTTTGCCGGGACTTTCACTGGCAGTAGCTGATGTTGTAAGGTGTAATAAGGCTAGCATTATTTTAGAAACAATAATTAGGGTTCGCGTTAACTACGGAAAACCGCGAGGAAGAAGAGCCGCGGGGGCAGCATTTAGTCGAAGGCTGTTGCAGCTAAAGCTTACTTACTTGGTCTGCACCGACAAAAACATGTTTTTCGACTTATACATTACACTTATATAACGTACACATAACAGCTTGCAGTAGTCACTGCTGGACACGCCAGAACTCTCGCGTGCCGTAATCGCCACGCTTGGCAGGCAGATTGGCGATCACCGCACTACCAGACACCTCGCAACCTAACCTAACATAACCTAACCTAACATTTTGTGCTTAGGACGGGTATTATTCCTTGGGGCATCTATGATGATATTCATGGGGCATATAGACTAAAGGAAAATGTTAAAGTAAATCTACTTTTCTACATGTCTCGGGACTGGGTATTTGTGACCCCATTCGTTTGTGTTTCTAACAACACAGTGAGTTTACTACTTACGCATGAGACATCCATTGCAATGTGTGATTTTCAACCTATCAATGTATGTTTTACGTATGTATTGTTGGGTTAATTAATGTTAAAGAAGAGCCTTGAGATATAATTACAAATTCATGTAATTATTCAATCCAAATGTAACTAAGGCCATTTATGGCCATGTGTCCAATAGTATTTAACATAAGCCTAAAAGGGCGTGACTTTGTCTAATTTTCCAGTGTTCATAGCTATTGCGTTAATTAATGTTTACATAGTTTTAATGGATAATTATAAATCCATTGTTTTTAATATTTAATTTTAATATACTGAGGCTATTTATAGAAACGAAGAATTTTTAGTAAATTTCTTATATAATAATACTATCTTAACATTGGTTTTAAAGGGACGTTGTTTTGAAAGATGTTCAGTGTTCAAGTTAAACGGTCAATTATAGTTTACTAGTTTAAATAGATAATTGTATAAATTAATAATAAAACATTTAATTTAAATTAATATTCAACCTATTTAAATAGTACTTTAATAATATTTCTAATGTAAAAATATTATTTAAACATTGGCTTAAAAGGGATGTTGTATTGATACTAGCCGGGGGTATTCGATGCTGCAACCATGTTTGATGTTAGACGCAACATACAATTAAAAACTACATTTGTTTGCATATTTTAATTAATGTTGTTAGTATGGATCAATAAACATTTATTGAAGTCTAAGTTTGATTTTGATTTGTCTGACCCTTGACAACATTATTGTGTGTTATTCATTGGAACAAGAATTTTAATTCATCTATCGACACAGAGTCTATCTCATGAGATAAAACCAGGCGAAAAGAAATTTTATAATGTTGGAAATACAATGAACTCTTTTCCTAGACATTAGTCAGGCACGATCACCTCAGTTCAGGCGTCATATTCGCGTATTTATTTATTTATTTGCTTGTATATGTACATACATTGGAGAAAAGAATATAAAATTCCCATTTGAAGTTCTTAAAAGTATTTCAAACCTTCAGAAAGAGTATATAATTTGATTTTTGTTGATATATATACATATTACTATAAAGTATATTATAAGTATATTATAAATTAACTAATGAATTCTTTAAATTAATTAATGAATTCTTTACTTATTTAATTTTGTGTGTAATTAATATATTTTTCTTAGTCAATGATTATACAACTGTCTGTATTAGAATGTCTCCGCAAGATGCTGGGACGACCTGCAGAACATTGCGGGAAGTCGATGGAGTACAAATGACACAGGACCTTTCTATGTGGCGATCCTTAGGAGGCGTATGTTCAACAATGAACTTCTGTTGGAACTGTTGCTTGATGACGATGATCTGATAAGAAGTACATGTCACATGGATATAGCAATTACACTTTGGTAGATGAAAGGTCATTTATTGAATGACAACATTTATCGATTGGTCTACCATCTTTAGATGTATGTTTCTGTTCACAAATATATTGTTGAGATTTTGATGTTTTATCTTTTTTAGTATTTTATTATTGAATATGACCTATATACACAAATTACACTCATTTTTTATAACATTATCACATGCACACCAGTCTAGATATCGCAATCTCATACTTATTGTGTTTTTTCAAGGTATCTCCAGCATTAACATTATTAAAACGAGATTAGTACTTATAATATGTACAGTGAGGGCAGAGCTAGAAGTTTCTAAGTTTAAACTTATAACCTTCAAGTAGTTACCCAAGATTAAAGGTGGCTATCTGTGACTTTCTTGGATTGCCTTGAAAACTTCTCTAAATACTCTATGTACGTCAGTGCACTTGGACGGCTGTCACGGTTCCGGGGGCTGGTGCGCGGCGGGAGGGCGCGCCCACTCCCGGGACAGGCACAGCTGCAGCGTGGAGGCAGGTCACAAGCAGCCCATGTAGCTTAGTTGCTAGCGACCCCGCCTTCGAAGCTAAAGGGTTGATGATTTACATGTGCATACGAATCCTCTCTGTCACGAGTGCTCAAGAGCGACAGAGGAGAGCCCTACCTACCCTACCTATCTCGAAATATACCAGTTTAAATTAGCAAACTGGTGACAAAGCAATAGCCAATCCGCCTGAATGATCGCGAAAAGCCTGAATCAATCCTGAAATGGACTTTCATAGGCTGTTTTATGTATGCTCTCAGGAGCTAACCGCGTTCGTAGCACTATAACACAATGAATAGTATCACTGAAATCGGTGAGAGCCGTTCTGTGATATCAGTATCCACTGCAAGGGATTGCATCATTTGTTTGGGCTGGCTCCTAACGCAGTTAAGGTATATACTCGTAAAAGAGATGTGAATGGATGTGAATAACAGGATATATCAAGAGCACTTTTTACGTAACTGATATCAGATTTAACCATGACATGGTAATATTCTAAATGATGTAAACATTTAAAACGTTAAGATATTTACGTTCCTCTTTGAGTATCCGAGCCTGCGCCACTGCACGGACCCCACGTCCTCAGCATCACCAGGTCCAATTGGGAGCCTGGATCTAGTCTGAACGATGCGTGCGATATTGAAATTGAGCTGAAACTCTAATTAAACTATGTCCTTTCCGAACTAAGACTAATTTACTAATAATTTATTGTATTGTGTTATGTTTTATAATAGGCCGACGAGCATGTTTTAACTGTTTTATTTCTTTAACTGTCTACGCAAAACAACGACCAAGCTCATCGCTACCTCACGTTGTCCAATTCTTCGGTGAAGGTGGGTCGGAAGGATTTAATCGTCTGAACTTCTGTCTACCTCTGTATTGGAGGAATATATATGAATATGTTTCTAAAGTAAAAGTAACCTACGATCACGTTACGCACAAAAGTAAACTTTCTACCCATTCTTGATCCCGTTAAAATCGGTCTAGCGTCTCAGAGATTAGCCTGAACAAACGGACGAAACCTGAAACGTCTAGACCGATTTTGCCAGGACTTTCACTGGCGGCCCCAATGTTATGAAATGTAACTAAAACTAGCATTATTTTGAAACAATAATTAGGGTTTCGCGTTAACAAAACCGCGAGGAAGAGCCGCAGGGGCAGCATTTAGTCGAGGCTGTTACACAACTAAACACTTACTTGGATGCTGCACCGACAAAGCTTATGTTACTTTCGACTTATGCATTACATATATAGCATTACACACGCAACAGCTTGCAGTGATCACTGCTGGACGGGCCTTTCTGCGCTGTGATACTTGCAGCAGGCGGATTGGCGATCCTTTTCACCAGACCTCGCAACCGCTAACGCCGCCTAACCCTAACATTTGTACTTAGGACCCAGGTATTATTCCTTGGAATCTATGATGATATTATTCAACAGGGCATATAGACTAAAGGGGAAAATTTTAAAGAGGTAAATCTACTTTTCTACATGTCTCGGGACTGGGTATTTAGCTGGCCCATTCGTTGTTTCTTAACCATAACACCAAGTAAGGTTTGCTACTTACATGAGACATCAGTGCAATGTATGTGATTTTCAACCTATCAATGTATGTTTCTAATGCATGTATTGTTAAGTTAATTAATGTTAAAGAGAGCCTTGAGATATAATTACAAATTCATACTTAATTATTCAATCCAAATGTAACTAAGGCTCATTTATGGCCATGTGTCCAATGGTATTTTAACATGTTTCAAAAAAGAGATATTGTTTTGTTCAATTTTTCAGTGTTCATAGCTATTGGTGTGTTGATTAATGTTTACATAGTTTTAATGGATAATTATAAACTATTGTTTTTTAATATTTAATTTTAATATACTGAGGCTATTTATAGAAACAGAATTTTTAGTAAGATTTCTTATATAATAATACTATCTTAACACATTTAAAAGGACGTTGTTTTCAAAGATGTTCAGTGTTCGGGTTAAACGGTCAATTATAGTTTACAAAGTTTTAATAGATAATTATAAATTAATATTGGAAACATTTAATAAATTAATATTTGGCCTATTTATAAAAATGGAGGCTTTTGTTAATATTTAATGTAAAAATATTATTTAAACATTGGCTTAAAAAAGGGATGTTGTATTGACAAACTAGCTGGGGTATCTGATGCTGCAACCATGTTTGATGTTGATAACATAAAAACTACATTTGTTTTCATAGTTTAATTAATGTTGTTAGTATGGATCAATAAACATTTATTGAAGTCTAAGTTTGATTTTGATTTGTCTGACCCGACAACAGTATTCATTGGAAATGGTGAATTTCAATTGTCTATCGACACAGAGTCTATCTCTCTAAAGGAGATAAAACAAGGAAAGAAATTTTTATAATGTTGGAAATACAATATGAACTCTTTTCTAGACATTAGCGGCACGATCACCAGTTCTAGGTGTCATATTAACGTATTTATTTATTTATTTGCTTGTATATGTACATACATTGGAGAAAAGAATATAAAATTCTACCTTAAAGTTCTTAAAAATATTTACACACACACCTTGAAAGAGTATGCAAGTAATTGATTTTTGTTGATATATATACATATTACTAAGTAAAGTATTATATTATATATTATAAAATTAATCCAATGAATTATTTAATTAATTAATGAATTCTTACTTATTTAATTTTGTATTATTATTAACTAATATATTTTTCTAGTCAACGATTATACAACTGTCTGTATTGAATGTCTCCCAAGTAAGAAGCTGCGAGTAATGACCTGCAGAACATTGCGGGAAGTCGATGGGTGTGAAATGACACAGGACCTTTCTATGGCGATCCTTAGGAGAGGCGTATGTTCGCAGTAGACTTTGTTAGACTGTTACATGACGATGATCATGATAAAGTACATGTCACATGAGATATTGCAATTACACTTGTTAGATGAAAGGTCATTTATTGAATGACAACATTTATCGATTGGTTCAAGTACCATCTTTAGATGTTGTTTCGTTTAAATATATTGAGATTTTGATGTTTTATACTTTAGTATTTTATTATTGAATATGGACCCGTCATTTACGCAAATTACACTATTTTACTAACATTATCACATGTACACTAGCAGGTATAGATATCGCACCTCATACTTATTAGTGCGGTTTTCGTGTATCTTTCAACATCAACATTATTAAAACAGAGATAAGTAGCTACTTATAATATGTACAGTGAGGGCAGAGTTAGAAGTTTCTAGGATTTAAACTATAACAACTTCATAGTTTCAAGATTAAAGATTATCGTGACTTTCGATTACTTGTGAAGGCTGCTCTAAATACATTTTGTTTGGGCTAGCCCTAACACCGGTTAAGATAATATACCGTAAAGATGTAATGGATGTGAATAACAGGATATATCAGAGCACTTTATACGTAACTGATATCTAGTTCCCCAACCATGACACATAATTAATATTCTAAATGATAGAAACATTTAAAACGTTAAGATATTTGCACGTTCCTCGCCAGGCATCCGAGCTGCTGCGCCACTGCACAGACCCCCCACGTCTCCGGCGTCACCAGGTCCAATTAGAGCCCCTGGATCTAGTCACGAACGATGATGCGATATTGAAATTGAGCTGAAACCTAATTAAAAAACTATGTCCTTTCCGAACTAAGACTAATTTACTAATAATTTGTTGTATTGTTATGTTTTATAATAAATGGAACCGACATGTTTTAACTGTTTTATTTCTTTTAACAATCTACGCAAAACAACGATAAGCTCGTCGCTACTCGTCACGTTGTCCCAAATTTTCGTGAAAGGTGGGTCGGAAGGATTTAATCGTTCAGACTTCGTCTACCTCTGTATTGAGGAATATATGTGAATATGTAAGTAGCTTGATGATCCCACGTTATTATTAAAAATCGCTTGTTAGGGTAAGTCCCAGTTGAAATCGGTCTAGCTGTCTCAGATTAGCCTTAATAAACGGACAGAAACCCGAAACGTCTGACCGATTTCTTGCTGGGACTTCTACTGGCGGTAGCTGATGTTGTAAGGTGTAACTAAGGCTAGCATTATTTTAGAAACACACTAGGGTTTCAAGTGTTAACTACAAAACCGCGGAGAAGAGCCGCAGGGGGCATTTAGTCGAAGGCTGTTAATAACCAAGCTTTATTTACTTTAGATGCTGCTGCACCGACAAAAGCTTATGTTACTTTCGACTTATACATTACACTTATATAACGTACACACATAACAGCTTCGCAGTAGTCCACTGCTGGACATAGGCCTGGGCGTGCCGTAATCGCCACGCTTGGCAGGCAGATTGGCGATCGCACCACCAGACACCTCGCAACCTAACCTAACATAACCTAACCTAACATTTGTACTTAGGACGGGTATTATTCCTTAAGATCTATGATGATATTATTCCTTTGGGCATATAGACTAAAGGGAAAATGTTAAAAGTAAACTACTTTTTTCTACATGTTCGGACTGGGTATTTGTATCTATCTGTTGTGTTTCTAACACAAGTGAGTTTACATTTACGCATGAGACATCGGGTGCAATGTATGTGATTTTCAACCTATCAATGTTGCTTTTACGTATGTATTGTTGGGTTAATTAATGTTAAGAGAGCCTTGAGATATAATTACAAATTCATACTTAATTATTCAACTAAATGTAATCTGTTTATGGCCATGTGTCCAATGGTATTTTTAACATAAGCCTAAAAAAAGAGATATTGTTTTGTCTAATTTTTCTGCGTTCATAGCTATTGCGTTAATTAATGTTTACATAGTTTTAATGGATAATTATAAATCCATTGTTTTTAATATTAAATTTTAATATACTGAGGCTATTTATAGAAACAGAATTTTTAGTAAGATTTCTTATATAATAATACTATCTTAACATTGGTTTTAAAAGGGACGTTGTTTTGAAAGATGTTCAGTGTTCAAGTTAAACGGTCAATTATAGTTTACTAAGTTTAAATAGATAATTGTATAAATTAGTGAAACATCAATTTAAATTAATATTCGGCCTATTTATAAAATAATGGTACTTTTTAATAATATTTCTAATGTAAAATATTATTTAAACATTGGCTTAAAAGGGATGTTGTATTGACAAACCAGCTGGGGGTATTCGACGCTGCAACCATGTTTGATGTGTTAGACGTAACATACAATTAAAAACTACATTTGTTTGCATATTTTAATTAATGTTGTTAGTATGGATCAATAAACATTTATTGAAGTCTAAGTTGATTTTTGATTTGTCTGACCCTTGACAACAGTATGTGTGTATTTATTCATTGAACAAGAATTTAAATTGTCTATCGACACAGAGTCTATCTCTATGAGATAAACAGGTGAAAGAAATT
>JAGSMR010000067.1:1980000-2118420 GCA_029286605.1 Sericinus montela | reverse complement strand
ATTAAATTAAAAATCTTGTAAAAATCCAAGTAAGTTTAATATTCTAAGTCAATTCCGACCAGAGTCCAAATTTAAATAAAATTATGTATTGCCAGAATGTTGACTCTACTTACAAAATAAAGGTATAATTTATTGTTTGTAATAATAATATATAACACTAACCTTCACATAGCTGTGAACTTCCGGCCTCTGTTTCACGTCCTAAAAGAATAAAAACAGTACACGTATATATTTACATTTTTATATGCAATGGACGATTCAGTACAGTCTAACTATTTTCTTACTGCGGTTGCCGAAAGAGGTTGAGAAAGGTTGATAACAGTGGTAGAGCCACGCATCAGCTTTTGTTGTTGCATGAATGGGCCGGCTCGACCGGGGAAGTACCACGACCTCACAGATACCGGCATAAAGTAGAAGTCTAACAAACTTCTGCGTTTCGTCTGGTGAGTGCAGGTACCTGGAGGCCTACACACCCAGGAGGTGTCACTCTAAGGCCGGCAACGCATCTGCTATGCCTCTGGTATTGCGGGTGTTCATGGGCGGCGGTAATCACTTACCATCACGTGAGCCACCTGCTCGTTTGCCTCCCTTTTCTATAAAAAAAAGAGACTTAGGGCTTTAAAAAAGAAAAAGTTATCGACAAATAGAGGGAAAAATATCACAAAAAATACCAGAATAATATTAAGCGGACTGTTGGACAGAGGAATCTAATGTGTGACGTCTCTGATAAAGCGATCGCAAATCTGTTTACGATTTTACTAAAACGTGGTAATTATGGCACGGGAGGAGCCTATTCCCTGTAGCGGATTTTTGAGATTAAATATTTTATTGTAACAATCTCGTTTTAATACTAACTAATACGAAATTTCTAACAATTACTAAAAATATTAAGGTACCTACACACCTAATGTGACAGCCAAAAAAGGCGATTTATGGGAATTAAAAATAACTAGTGAATCAATCGTTTTAAAATTTTGAGGGTATATTTATACATGTTTTGAGAATACACAGTAAAATTTTGGAATATATTAAACATTTTTGAAATAACACGCGATCTCCGGCGGCGCCAAAATAAAAAAGGTCCTCCACTGCTGGAGTGATTGCCGCCTTCTCCGTTGATAAAACCTAAAAATAAAATTCTCGTTAAACAAAAACATATTGTCTGTACGATGATTTGCTATTCCAGGCCCATATAATTCACCTTCCTCTTCCTCAAATAGGGCTTGTTGAGCTGAAGAAGCTCTTCTTCGCGATGATCGACCCTCTTTTGAAGAAGCCCGTTGGCGATGATAAGCGATTCGTAGTCTCGTCTCGTCCTTAAAAGCCGTATAATCTCTTGCTGCAGGTCTAACTTTTATTCACATTACAATATATATCTTTAAAATTGAGGAGTAACCGTTATTGAATATTGAAGTTGCAAAAAAAATTTGCTCTTTCGATAGTTTTCAATCCATTATGAAGGAGCTTTGGTGAAAAGTGCCAAAGTAAACCATTGTAACTTTCATTATTGTTTTGAGTATTACTACCTTTGCATCTATCAAGCAATTCATGTCGAGATAAGTCTTCATAAATAGGCTTTAGAGCTTTTTCAACTTCTGGATCCAGTGGGAGGTAATCGTGCTTAAACTTACTTCCTTCAGCTTCCGCGCGGCGATAAGCGCACCAACTTTCTGCGCCTTCTGGACAATTATCATGGTTTGGTTTCTCATCAGTTGAACACAAATGATAAAACGTAGCCCAGATTGCCTTGTACATTCCGTCTATATTATCTTGATTTCACATAATTGCCAAACCGTAATATTTTTGAAGTTTATTTATTAAATTTACAGTTAACTTTTGCGTTGTCTTACTTTTTCCTCCTAACTTCTTATTGTTTTTTTTTAATTTCGGCAACGTGTTCCCATTCTTTTTTTCACATGTAAATAGCATTCTAATTTTTGAACCGGAGTATCATAAGGATCCAAATCTAGTAAACCTTTATGAGTGGCACAATCACCATCGCCAATATAGCGAGAATATTTTACGCCATACTTACTAATGGAACGACCAAACATGTCTTTTACGCTATCTACTTCCATTTTTGAGGCAGATCCCTGATCATTGAGACATCACATTCTTCTTCGTGTAACAATGACCATTCTTCGTAAGCTTCAGGATCGCTCTCTTTTCTTTTTTCCCAAAAAACACAACTCTGGCAGTAAGTAGACTTCACACATGAGTCAAGAATTTCTTTGCTGTACTTTCCTGCCAGCGTAACTACTCCAAAACGGGAAGTATGACCACGTTTTTTCCAGGTACCGTCCCCGCTAACAGTCAAATTTGTCTCTGATTTTTCTTCTTTTGATGTAAGGTCTTTTTCTTTATTTACAGCTTGTTGCTGCATTCGGCTGCAGTCCACAAATTTTTAAAACATCCATCAAAAGTTTGATGGTAAAATTTGCTTGCTAGATCCATTAGTCCGCAAAAAAGATCGATCCCATTTATTCCGACGCCCAAAAGACGCTTCACAGCAACAAGACGTCTATTTATTTCAAATGCATTATCGATCATTGGTCCAGAATTAATGTACGAATTACCACATTCACAAATGGCAGCTATTTTAAACCTCAGGCCTCTTGGACTTGCTTGATTAAAAGTAATTTCCTTGTGACAAGTTTTACACATCACTAAATTGCTGATTGCACTAAAACAGACAAACTGTAGAATACAATATCCATGGGATGGGTCAATCAGAATATTCTCATCATTATTATGTAATAGTTCGTTCGTTTTTTTGTTTTTGATCGGTATCTGGGAACATCGTGAGTTCCCTTTTGATCTAAATAGGAAGATTGTTTACTCATTTTAAATTAAATAAAATGCGCTTACGAAGTACTCGATACAACGGTCAGAATAAAACTAAATGTATCTGGCTCCGAAAATTCGTGACGTGGCAGTAAACGAAAAATATACCGAAATAATTATATATAAATATTTCTGTATACCTGGAGGCTGACAATAGAAGCCGGAATCCTATTTGCAAAGGTTGGAAAAGACGGTAGACTCCGAACAATAGCTCAGATATGTCCCGTAGCCAATGCAACTACCTAACTGCCGAGCGGCTACTCTTTTAAATGGCTGTTACTCAAAAAAAAAATAGTTTTTTTTTTTAAATTTCACACTAGGTGTGCCCCTTAAAGAATACCTGTATGTTTACTGCAATTAGGGCGCGTCCATAAATTACGAGAGGTGTTTAAGGAGGAGTTGGTTCCAATAGTCTCTCTTGAAACCGTCCATGATTCTCCATGGATTGAATTAGAATATATAATCTTTATTAATCACAGTAGTTACGATTTAAGTATTCTATTGTTAAATTTTTATTACACTTATAATTAAACTCTCAGCAATACTGATTACTAGTCTTAACTAGTCGTAAATAAAAGCACGAAGCATTTTTTTTTCTTTTTACAATACCAATCCAACGCGTTTACATAACAAACCTTTTTAAAAAAAGGTTTGTTACGTAAACGCGTAACAAACATTTTGAAAAATCTCACGTGAGATTGGGGGTTGGGGGAGGGGGTTGAATAAAATCTCACGATATCTCACCAGGGGGGGGGGGGACAGAAAATTCAAAAAAAACTCCTCACGTAATTTATGGTCGCCCCCTTATTGTACAAATTGAGTCCTCATTTCCTGTTTATATATTTATAAAACATATTTACAATACAAAACACATAAATAAATATAAAAAAAAAAT
Organism: Sericinus montela; assembly: GCA_029286605.1. Lineage (NCBI taxonomy): Eukaryota > Metazoa > Arthropoda > Insecta > Lepidoptera > Papilionidae > Sericinus > Sericinus montela. Next base: position 2,114,681 of record JAGSMR010000067.1, on the reverse strand, counting down.
TAAAACATATTTATAAAGCAAAATATATAAATATATATAATATTTACACATTGATTGTATAAAACATAAGTAACGGAATAGTTTATGAATACTTTAAAGGATTGCCAATGCGCAACTATGGGATTGCGATCGTAAGTTGATGATCCGACATCGTTCAAATGCTTTATATTTTTATTAACTTTCGAGACGTGCAAAAAGTGCTTCAAAAGAATGGCCTAATATTTATGCCAGAAAGCGGTAAAACAATGATTTCTTTCACACCCACGATTTTTTAATACTCATTTTAATATAAAGTAGATATGGAGTTTGTTTATAAAAAAATAATAAATATTTTCACCCACAGTCCCATTGTGCAATATGCACTGCATCATCAGCATACAACAGCACAACTGTTGTATGCATCATCAGCATCCAACAGACATTCCATAAAGTGCAAGTGCGTGGCAGAAAATTCTGCCAAAAACGCACTGTGGTGGAATGCCAAGCATCAAGATGGTGTTAATGGAATTGTTGACTATGCCGTAAGGTACGATGGTGAAATTCAGCGGCTGGGATTAATCCGAACAATTCCTCGGAGCACTAACACGGAAAACCCCGTAGTAAATCTTGTAAAAAATGCAAAGAGATGCAACGTCTCTTCGCAATGCCAGGGATCTAGCCGTTCAGATAGGAGCTGACACTGGTGCCCCCGCCCAGAGATGACAACAGTACTCCATGTGCGGCCGAACCTGCGCCTTATTAACTTTTCTTCTCAACCCTATTAATCCATCAACGAGGTTCTTTCCGAAGCCCATAAACCTGTCACCATGAGTTTTTCGGCAGATTACGATACCTTAAATTTCTGGGAGGTTCTATACTGTTTTGATATCACCGTATCGTGTCTCGTTTAGACTCTATTCATGTACAGTAATAATTTGGTTCATTACATCATGGTTCTGAATTAGTTGAATTAGGCAGAACATAACAGTACCATAAAATAAACATCAAACAACAAAACTGCATCGCGGGATTGTTCGTGGATCTAGTCTATTAAATTGTTCTCTTCTATGTCACATTGCTCTTTTAAAACCACATAAATTGAAAATTATATATGCGTCTATTTAGAAGACCGTAGTACAAACGTCAGAAAAAAAAGAGGCCAAATTTAATATTTAAGAGTGCTGCAGTGTCTTTGTTTTTCTTTCCTTATTTTCTTTGCTTCCCACATGGCTGGGCATGAGTGGAGTGTGTGAGTAGTAAAAATATATAAGAATGATATTACCCAGATTTTAAAGTTAAGAGATTTTCAACCTGTGTATCGAAATCGACATTACCGACTTGGGTGTACTTTTTAACTTTTCGAGGAGTTTCTACGAAAACGGCATTAATTTTAAATTCAAAATTACTGAAGTATTTTTTTTTGTCATCATGAGTGTCATTTTCGAGGCATTGTACGAAACGCATTTTACGGGCAGGTTACGAAACTGATATTACCAGGTACCATGGAACTATTCTTTACTAAATTTTTGTATTCGTTTTATAAAACATCGACAAACTTTCATTCCATATAAAATTATAAATGTTTAAATAGATATAATAAAATGGCAAACCATTCTTTACGGAAGAAGTTTATGTCCAGCAAAGGACTTTTACAAAGCGATACGTGTAAATAAAGCGGTATAATAAAAGAGAACTAGATAATTAACATGTCCTACGACATGCTTATATATTTATTTTGTTTTTATTCTTTTAAAACAACAAGTATCTAACTTGGTTTTTACAAGTATTAACAAGTTTTAACTAGTATTATTAAGGAATCAAGGTCAGGAAATATTAAATTCATGCGTTGGCAATACAAAAACATTTAACGCCAAAATTTCATACGCTAAGTATTATTTTTATTTATTTATCAATATGAATTATAAAATAATAACATTAATTTTTAAGCGCATGTGTGTCTTACTCTTACGCCATGATTCAAATGACCTGTGAGTTTCAGTGTAAAGTGATGCTTTACTAACAACATTTTAATAGTCTAAAAACATACAAATGTTTATGTTATTAAAGAAGGGCCCCTTAAATAATAAAATTTAATTCCATAGTACAGGGTGGGCCGGTAATTTTTGCACATTTGAAACATAAATAGAAATTAAACTACGAACATTATTTTTTCGATTATTTATTTAACGTAATAATCATTTATTGAAATTTACTTTTTAAAAATTACATCGTCGAGATGTAATTTTTAAAAAGTTTAATAAGAAAAAAAGTCGAATAAGTCACGATAGCCGAGTTGTTGGGTGGTCGGAATTTCGAGTCGAGACACCCGAGTTCGATCCCAAGGTGGCAGTACCAATGAGTTTTTCAAAAAACTTATGTACGAATTTCATCGTTGGCTTGGACATAAAAGGCGGCGACGGGCTCACCACCGGTCACGTTGTCCCGAAAATATCTTCGGTGGAAGGTGGGTCAAATGGACTTAATTGTCTAGACTTGACCTCTGTCTACCCCTGTATTTTTTTTTTCATTTATTAACATAGACCACAAACAGGTTAACAATACATTTTCAAATTACAATAGAGACACAGATAAAAAGAGAATATCATTGTGAACCCAACACTGATGGTCACAGCTTTGATTAAAAACAACATTTGATTAAAAGGAGCAAATAAAGGCATGTGTAAACTTAACAAAATATGTACATTTGGAAGTGATATTAGTGTGAAATATATATATAGCAATTATTTCTGTGTGTATGTGTGCATGTGCATGCGTGTAAACATTTTATGTATGTGCATGTGTATGCTTGCATTCAGTAAGTGAGAAATGTTTATTATATTAAATTATTAAGGTAGTGTATTATCTTACTGCTATAAATACAGGGGCCGTAGGTAAAAAGGTCAATTTCATTGAAGAATTTGTTATGAGTGGACAACATACGATTGATGGGACACCTAACTCCAGCATAAGTTCTACATAGTGCGGTAGCAAATAAGTCATGATTACGCGTGGATCGCATGTGTGGCCTTGATGGAATTTTATAATCTAATTCATTGGTAAGTTCAATACAATTAAATTTGTTATGGCATATATTGTATAAAATCATTGCATCTAATTGAATACGTCTAGATTTTAAGTCTAACAATTTATATTCATATAATAAGTTTTTATAAAACAGACGTTTTTTATTGCATTTATAGTCAATATACCTAAGAAATTTCTTTTGTACTCTTTTGATATTGTTTATATAGGTATGGTAAATAGGACTCCAAATAGACACTGCATATTCTAGTTGGGGTCTTACTAGCGATTTAAATAAATACAAATAGTACAATAGTAGGATCATTGAAAAATTCTCCGGAGCGAAAAACAAAGCCATACATTTTATACGCCTTATTAACAATATTTTCTATATGTTTATCAAAATGTAATTTAGAATCTAGAGTAATTCCAAGATCCTTAACTATGTTGTTTGTTTCAAGAATGGCATCGCAAAGATTATATTGATATGTAACATAATTCTTTTTTTTGGTAAAAGTTATGCTCTTACATTTATTGAGACTAAGTTCTAGCTTATTTTCATAGCAGTATGCAGACAAATTATCAAGATCCTCCTGAAATCTTTTGTAGTCATCTGAATTATTAATAACCGAATAAATCTTTAAGTCGTCTGCATACAGTAAGAAATTACAAAACTTAAAACAGTTGTTGACATCATTTATAAATAACAGAAATAACAAGGGACCTACAATGGAACCTTGCGGTACACCAGAAGTGACGCATTTATAATTAGATTCATACCCCTTCAATACAACTTTTTGCATTCTATTAGTTATATATGATTTAAACCAACGCCAAAGATTACCTCTTATGCCATTGAAAGCCAATTTTTCAAGTAGTATTTTATGATCCACCCTGTCAAATGCTTTACGAAAGTCCGTGTAAACGCTACCAACGCGTTTACCAGCGTCAAAAGCTTTAAATAGGTAAGTTACATAAATTATCATGTTAGTTACAGTAGATCTTTGTTTTACGAAACCGTGCTGCTGAGGTATGATAACATTGTGCAAACTGGGATATATAGCATTGTCTACTAGACGCTCGTAAACCTTTGACAGAGTGGGTAAAATAGATATAGGTCGATAATTAATAACATCTTTTTTTATGGCCTCCCTTATGTACAGGTACAATTTTAGCTGTTTTCCAGATATCAGGAAATACACCAGCACGTAGACATTTATTAAATATTGTAGTAATTGGCTCACTTATTGATACAGCTGTGGCCTTAAGGAAATAAGCATGAATATTATCAGCTCCTACCCCTTTCATAACTTTTAGAGTATTTAAACCTTTCTGAACGTCACTTTTACTTATTACAATATCTGAAGTTACATTAACACTATCAGGAGTTTTCAAATCTAGATTCTTAATATCTTTGATATCAAAACCATCTGTAACTGATGATGGTTCAAAAAAGAAAGTACTCAGAGAAGAGAGACCACATTTCATGCGGATTATTTGTGGTTTTATCCTTATATGAAATTAGATTAGGAAAATCCGCGCAATTCTTTATATTTTTTATGTAAGTCCAGAAATATTTTATATTAATTTTTATACTACCTTCTACCCTTCTTAAGTAGTTTAAATAACAACGTCTACTCGCAAGTTTAAACTTCTTTCTATATATCGAGAAAATATTATAATAAGTGTTATATTTTTTCGCGTTAATCCAGGCACGATTTTTCTTTTTATATAAATGGATAGGTTCGGGGGTAAACCAGAATGGGTAAGAGGAATAATTGACTATCTTAGTAGGTATATGTCTCTTTATTATTCTGTATAGTACTTCGTAAAAGCAAGAAACCATCTCTTCCACATTTTTGTTTAGGAATAAAGCGGCCCAATCCGTGTTGGATAATTCATCGTTTATGATGTTATAATCTGCATTTTGGTAACAATATTTTATATGTGGCGTATTGTCCAGGCATTTGAAGTTATTTCGAAATGGGATGTATATTAAAAATGGTGCGTGAAAATCATCACAGGGTATCAAGGAAGATGGTGTGGGCTCTAACCTACAGTCCATAATATTTGTAAGACATAAATCTAAAATTCTGTTATTTGTATTTAGTATTGAGTTTATCTGACTGCAATTATAAAAAGCCATAAAATTAGCAAGACGAGAATGAATTGGGTCATTAGATATGATAGGCTGTGTATATGTGTTATTCCACTGAATTCGAGTAAGATTAAAATCGCCCACTAAGACAAAGGTCGCATTAGGGTCATGTAAATAGTTTTGTAATATGTTTATAAATGCATTATATACATAAAAACCTTGATTAAGTGGAATATAGACGGCACATATTACTAGAGTGTTATTACTTATTTGCAGATTTAACATAAGGTAGTCTATAATTGGGGGTACAGGATCGCTACTACCAGATAGATTAAAAGTATGTGGTTCGGATACCGGTATCGCACACAGGGAGCGTAATACTGCCACTAACACACCACCACCGTCCATCCTGCCAGTCGCTTTTCGATCTCTATCCATTCTAAACACCTGATACCTACTGTCAATAAATTCGTTATTAGTGATATCGAAGTGCAGCCATGTTTCAGTTAAAATAATTACGTCATACGTATTGGACAAGATATTTATATACATAGTATGTAATTTCGTTTTTAAACCTCGACAATTCTGATAGTAAATAACTAAGTTCTGACTTTTATCCATAATTATTCATAAAAAATATTGACACAAATATATATACGTTATTATGTTTTTTTTTTATATTGTAAACAACAATGTGACTCATGATGCTACCTATGTCCAAGGAATTAATGTACGAGAAGACATATTTGCCACCAGATAAATACAAACAAAAGATCCACACAGTATTATAATAATAACCACGCATTTTTAAGTCTGCTACCACGTATTTTAAACTATTATGATAAATGGATAATAGGTACAATATGTAAAAATAAATAGAAGAAAGCCAATGTGCAAATACACTGTTATAAAATTTTTCGACAACAATTATTGTCGAAAATTTTATTTGGAATAAATAACTGTATTGGGAATTGCGTGAAGATATTTTATATTTATTTTATTTTACATCGTCGAGATGCGCCCCGTTTCTTCGTTGGCACTCCTGGAAAACCTACGCAAATTTTGAAAAACTCGCCGGCACATGCTGCGAGGGATTGTGGATATCTCCTCGGTGATGTTTTCTTTTAATTGGGATATAATCGTCGGTTTATTAACGTAAACTCGACTCTTGAGGTATACAGACCGACAAAGAAATACAGACCGACTATGCCTTTATGATTATGACCGATTATGATTGGTGATATGGCAGCCCATACTGTCGTTTTAGGTGAATGAAGTGGGTTTTGGTGTTTAAGATGAGGGTTTTCCGTGCTCCAATATCGATAATTGTGCTTGTTTACATGCCCATTAATGTGAAAATGGGCCTCGTCCGTAATCGTTTGGTTTCATCTCCTGCACAATTTGAAGCTTATATGGATGCAGCTTAAGGTCCAGATGCAAAATTCGCCGCAGAGTAGTCCTTGGTATTGCCAAAGCCGCCGAGCGGTTACGCGTAGACGATTCTGGATCGTTCCTTACGGAAATTTCAACCTCCCGAACGTTCTCATCGGTTCTTCTTGAACGTGGCCGCCCTGTTTGTCTAATATTCATTGTCGATCCCGTTTGTTCAAACTTCTTAATCCAAGCTTTGATTAAATTAACACTTGGACACTCATTTACATGACGTAATCCGTACTCAATTCTAAATAAGCGTCGTACAGTAACGTAGGAATCGTTATTTTTGTAAAACTGCTTAACACAAAAAGCACGCTGTTGTCCCGTGAAGCGCTTCATCGTGACTAAAACTGCATGAAGCGACGCACAGTTCCCCGCTACCCGCGCGTCCGTCTCTCTAACGGTTTTTGAGAAATCAAGTGTTAGTATTTGAAAAAATTTACGGCCCACCCTGTATTAGAAAATAATGGAGAAAATGAGTAGGGAAGCGGAGCTTAACATCACGCTATCGTGACGTAAGCGATCGAACGATCGTACGATCGGTGGCGTAAGCGACAGCGGCGCAGAGGCATTCGCTCGGTAGGGTTGGACGTGACGGACGCATTCGCGGCATAATTAATTGTCAAACAAATAATAAATTTTAATTTTATTTCGTAATTCGCATTTATCTTTTTAAAAAAAAAATTAATACCACTTCTGGTTTATAATATCAGAAGTGGGATTGAAACACGACGCCTTGCTCGCTTTCGGTGTTATCCGTGTGAATTATTTAGTAAGTATTCATTTTTATAATTTTTTCTCAGTTAGTAATTATTGTTCAATTAATTTTATATTGTAAACAACAATGTGACTCATGATGCTACCTATGTCCAAGGAATTAATGTACGAGAAGACATATTTGCCACCAGATAAATACAAACAAAAAGATCCACACAGTATTATAATAATAACCACGCATTTTTAAGTCTGCTACCACGTATTTTAAACTATTATGATAAATGGATAATAGGTACAATATGTAAAAATAAATAGAAGAAAGCCAATGTGCAAAATATACTGTTATAAAATTTTTCGACAACAATTATTGTCGAAAATTTTATTTGGAATAAATAACTGTATTGGGAATTGCGTGAAGATATTTTATATTTATTTTATTTTACATCGTCGAGATGCGCCCCGTTTCTTCGTTGGCACTCCTGGAAAACCTACGCAAATTTTGAAAAACTCGCCGGCACATGCTGCGAGGGATTGTGGATATCTCCTCGGTGATGTTTTCTTTTAATTGGGATATAATCGTCGGTTTATTAACGTAAACTCGACTCTTGAGGTATACAGACCGACAAAGAAATACAGACCGACTATGCCTTTATGATTATGACCGATTATGATTGGTGATATGGCAGCCCATACTGTCGTTTTAGGTGAATGAAGTGGGTTTTGGTGTTTAAGATGAGGGTTTTCCGTGCTCCAATATCGATAATTGTGCTTGTTTACATGTCCATTAATGTGAAAATGGGCCTCGTCCGTAATCGTTTGGTTTCATCTCCTGCACAATTTGAAGCTTATATGGATGCAGCTTAAGGTCCAGATGCAAAATTCGCCGCAGAGTAGTCCTTGGTATTGCCAAAGCCGCCGAGCGGTTACGCGTAGACGATTCTGGATCGTTCCTTACGGAAATTTCAACCTCCCGAACGTTCTCATCGGTTCTTCTTGAACGTGGCCGCCCTGTTTGTCTAATATTCATTGTCGATCCCGTTTGTTCAAACTTCTTAATCCAAGCTTTGATTAAATTAACACTTGGACACTCATTTACATGACGTAATCCGTACTCAATTCTAAATAAGCGTCGTACAGTAACGTAGGAATCGTTATTTTTGTAAAACTGCTTAACACAAAAAGCACGCTGTTGTCCCGTGAAGCGCTTCATCGTGACTAAAACTGCATGAAGCGACGCACAGTTCCCCGCTACCCGCGCGTCCGTCTCTCTAACGGTTTTTGAGAAATCAAGTGTTAGTATTTGAAAAAATTTACGGCCCACCCTGTATTAGAAAATAATGGAGAAAATGAGTAGGGAAGCGGAGCTTAACATCACGCTATCGTGACGTAAGCGATCGAACGATCGTACGATCGGTGGCGTAAGCGACAGCGGCGCAGAGGCATTCGCTCGGTAGGGTTGACGTGACGGACGCATTCGCGGCATAATTAATTGTCAAACAAATAATAAATTTTAATTTTATTTCGTAATTGCATTTATCTTTTTAAAATTAATACCACTTCTGGTTTATAATATCAGAAGTGGGATTGAAACACGACGCCTTGCTCGCTTTCGGTGTTATCCGTGTGAATTATTTAGTAAGTATTCATTTTATAATTTTTCTCAGTTAGTAATTATTGTTCAATTAATTTTATATTGTGTTGTGTGGTTCCGGTAAAACTGTAAGTACCAACATTTACTATAAAATAAAATGTCTACGCATTCTTCGCGATCTCACGAAAGAGGCGATGGTTCGCGTAGACATGGCTCGTCAAGGCGGCTTCGCGATGACAAGAGCAAGTCCCGTAATAGCCCCCGCGATAAAGCTTTGGATAGGATTCTTATAAGGTTGAATGCCATCGAATATAGGCTTTCTACTTGAGTCTACATGTGAGCCGACACGTCCAACGAGCGAAGATCATACGCCCCCGTCAATAGTAACAGGCAGTGCTTCCGAGACAGTCGAGCCGGTTTGTGACACGACAAATAAATTCGTGAGCGCGTTAACGTCAATAATACAAAGCCGATCGACTCGTTACTATATCTCAAATTTTGACCCTAGTATACACGATTTTGATACTTGGTGCGCGGAGGTAGATAGAGGGCGTGAGCTCAATCGTTGGGACGACCGCGAATGCTTGTCGCGTATCGGCGGCTGCCTCAGAGGTGATGCGCGTACCTGGCTAAACGATTGGGTGTCTAATGATCGAACTTGGACCAATTTTAAATTAGAATTTCGATCATTGTGTCCGCGGAGCGATGACTTTGCAAATATCTTATTTGATGTAATGAATACCAACTCAAATAGTTTTAGCTCTTATGCCGAGTATGCGCGAAAATCATCATTACGTTTGAATATCGTTAAAGGGTTATCGGAGGACTTGAAAACGGCTATTATTATTCGTGGTATTACAGACCCGCAGGTAAAGACTGCAACAGCTAATGCTAAGTTGCAACATAAAGAACTCGTAGAATTCCTATCCGTGTATACCAAACCAAAGAGGGATTTACAGAGTATCCGTAACCATGGACGTACTCCGAATGTAGGTGAACATGATGTGTTAGCCACGTGCGCTTGCCTATTTGGCAGCAACCTATGGCGTGTGCTTTAGCTTACTGTGTTAGCCACGTGCGCTTGCCTATCTGGCAGCAACCTATGGAGCGTGCTTTAGCTGTGTTAGCCGCGTGCGCTTGCCTATCTAGCAGCAACCTATGGCGTGTGATTTAGCTTACTGTGTTAGCCGCGTGCATTTGCCTATCTGGCAGCAACCTATGGCGTGTGCTTTAGCTTACTGTGTTAGCCACGTGCGCTTGCCTATATGGCAGCAACCTATGGCGTGTGATTTAGCTTACTGTGTTAGCCACGTGCGCTTGCCTATCTGGCAGCAACCTATGGCGTGTGCTTTAGCTTACTGTGTTAGCCACGTGCGCTTGCCTATCTGGCAGCAACCTATGGCGTGTGCTTTAGCTTTCTGTGATAGCTACATGCGCTTGCCTTACCGGCACCGACCTAAAGGTGTGTGGTTTGATTTTCTGATACAGTCATGTGCGCTTGTCTTTTGGCAGTAACCTAAATGGCGTGTGCTTTGTATTTGCTTTGGGTTTGCCTACTTGTGCTTATCCATGGCAACTACGGAACCGTACGCCTGAGCTATACGCGCAGGTCTTACGGTCACTGGCTACGGCCTACGCTGTCATGTCTTTCAAGATTGACTATATCTTCCAGCCAGATATTCCGGGTTTTGCGACGCCACATACAGTGATTGCTGGTGGTCTTTAATTTTATTTTAGAAACTTACTTCGCTATAATTATTTTCACCGCACGTATAATAAATAACACAAGTTAGCCGCTGGCTACGGATGTGCATTCGTGGCATGGGGCTGACAACTGTTATAAGAGCTAGTCACATGGAAATTGTAATAAAGAAATCTCGATATTACAGATGATGCCGGCGATCCAGCTAACTCCCTAGACTGTGGTGAACCATCCAGCCAAAACCAGGTGGTCGAGGACGACTCACCGTCAGGAGAGGCCGTATTAGAAAATAATGGAGAAAATGAGTAGGGAAGCGGAGCTTAATATCACGCCATCGGTGGCGTGAGCGACAGCGGAGACAGCGGCGCAGAGGCATTCGCTCGGTAGCGCTAGGACGTGACGGACGCATTCGCGGCATAATTAATTGTCAAACAGATAATATATTTTAATTTAATTTCGTAATTCGCATTTATCTTTTTAAAAAAATTAATACCACTTCTGGTTTATAATAATAGTTTAATTGTTGATCGATATATTATTTGATATTTAGATATATGCATGCAACGAGTGAAAAATGAGCCTTAGTACAAAGTTTACTAAGTTTACCTGGAACTGGTGAACTCTTTCCTTTCTTTTCTGGAGGTTCATCATCGCTGCTTATAGAAACTGCAGATTCTTCTGAAATGGAATGACTTAGCTTCTGAAACTTGTTTTAAATGTCTTTGTACAGTACTATGAAATCACAGAAAACAAATACTAATCAAGAATATGAACTATCTTAAACTAAATATTATGTCTGTTCAGTTGTTTAGGCGTGATTGAGTACTTAAACAAGCGTCCAAACATGTAAATTGAAATTTTGACGTTTTGCTTTTAAATTTAAATAATATAAATAGGAGTAGTATGACATCATTCAAATAAATGTTCTGTTTTAAAAAGCTAATTTCGCTACATGGACTCATCACTAAATAGACTCAAACATTTACCAGTATGTTCACACTATCACCAGACTCAAATAAATAAAAAAATATATAATAATATAGCGATACGAGGAAAGCCACGAAAATTGGTAGATAGCAATTTGTTTTCTATTCAACAGAAGACCTGATTACGAACACCAGATGAAGGTCTATATATTATATTATGCCATAATTTATATTCGAAAATTTTTATTTCCATACATTTTACATTTACATATTTATTTTAAAATAAAGTTTGATTTAATTTAAAAAAAAAAACATTTTTCTCTTCAAATTAACAATCATCTCGCTCGCTATCTAACAATCGCTAATATTTACAAAGAAGCTTCTCTAATAGATAAACTATGAGAGTAGCTTCTTTGTAAATATAAATTGACACCTTGTTGCCTCCATCTCAGTTTGTGAGGAGGTATGCATAAGAATAGGAAGGCAAACAAGCAGGTGGCTCACGTGATGGACAGTGATTACCGCCGCTCATGAACTCCTGCAATACCAGAGGAATAGCAGATGCGTTGCCGGCCTTTGAGAAAGGTATAGGCTCTTTTCTTGAAGGTCCCTATATCGTATCAGTCCGGAAAAACCGCTGACGGCAGCACATTCCATAAAGTGCAAGTGCTTGGCAGAAAATTCCGCTAAAAACGCACTGTAGTGGAATGCCAAGCGTCAAGGGGGTGTTGATGGAATTTTTGACTATGTCGTAAAGTACGATTGTGAAATTCAGTGGCTGGGAATAATCCAGTAGTACATCTTGCAGAAAATGCCAGGGGCCAACTAAAGCCGACGATTCGAGCCGCTTTTCGTTGGATACCGTTAAATGGAAGGAGCCGACAGTAGAGCCCCGCCCTGAGTTGCGAACGGTACTCCATGTGCGGCCGAACCTGCGCCTTATAAAGTTGCAAGCGGTGGGCCGGCATGAAGTACTGTTGTACTCTACTTAGCACACCAAACTTTTTAAGAGGCGAATTTGGCCTTCCCTTGCAAACGACCGCGAAACTGAACGTTGCTCGATATGTCGACGCCAAGGATTCCGAGGTGACACGACGAAGGGTTTCTTTTTAGCGGTAAACGAGCAAAATCGTGTCTTTTTAGGGTTGAATCCCAATCCGAGATTTTGTCTAACAAAATTTTGACATCGGACACAAGTTTGTTCTGGTATTCGTCGACTTGTTCCCGAGAAATAATGGCACGGCCGGTGTATAAGGCATCACCAGTGCTGTCGTCTGAATTGCAATGAATGTTACTAATTTGCCACAAATCATCGATATGCAGAAGAGACAGGTTTGGCGATAGCGCATAGTCTTGTGGGACACCAGCGTTCACAGAATTGGATACCGAGCATGCACCATCAACTACGACCTTGATGCTCCGGTCTGTGAGAAAACTAGTGACCCAATTGCAAAATTTCTCGGGAAGCCCATATGACGGAAGCTTCTAGAGAAGCGCTTTGTGCCATACCCGATCGAAGACTAACGCTATGTCTAAACTAACTGCCTGGGCCTCCCCTCGCTCTGTACTGCCTCCGCCCATCGGTGAGTGAGGTAAACAAGAAAATCACCAGCTGAGCGACCCTGACGGAAGCCGTACTGGCAGTCTGCAAAACTGTCTTCCATGCCTTCGGGACGACGCCTAGAAAGTAGGAGTACCGTGAAAGGCACATTAGAACCGATTCCAACTCAGGTGCACACATCCACGACACATTAAGGGGGATTCCATCGTGCCCATAGACTTTTGGATGTCCAGGCAGAGAAGTTCTTTGCGCAGTGAGCTCTGAAAGAACCGGATATCCGGTATAGAACACTCACTGCACAAGATGGTCAGCGGTGAGTTCCCCCGGCCACCGAAAGTCGAGTTGGACTAAAAAAGAGAACCTAGAAGATCGGGTTTCTCCTTTGCATCATGGGCTAGCGAGTTGTCCTCCCTGTGCAAAGATGGTAGTGATGGCTGACTGAAATTCCCTTGGACAGCCTTAGCGAGGCACCAGAACGCACGAGTTCCTGAAGGAAGACGAACTAGTGTGACCTCGTGGCCGTCTTAATGTCCAAGTCAACGATATAATTCATATTAAATTTTTGAACAAACCCACTGGTACGAGCCTGCCACCTCGGGATCGAACTCGGGTCTCTTGCCTCCGAATTTCGATCTCTCTCGGCTATCATCTCGTAACTATATTCATATTTTTGATAAAATAGCTCAATTGTTATATGCCATATTAGCTTATACAGATTTACATCGATGAAAACCGTTCATGTGCAGTATGTTGTTAATGACTATGTCAGATTAGATTAGAAGTATAAACAATACAGCGAAGCAACTGGCTTTTTTATGAGAGTAAATACTAAGCAAAATAAACGTACCCTATCAATTCCCGTTTCTTCAAATATTAAACTTTGTCTTTAATGATAAGTATGTATTTACATAAATATTTATTAACAGCTCGCATAATTATTTGAAGAGAAAAATAAGGTATTCTGTTATAATTAAAAAATAAAAAAAAAAATATTTAGCCATTAATGATGTGTACCCCAATATTAAATAACTATTGGATAATTGAAAATTACGGTAAATATTGACTGTAAACAATATTAAAATGTTACTTAAAAAATTTAAGTAAATAGAGAACGTTTCGACTCGTTCTCGTTTAGTACAATTCTTCCTAGACCAATTTGTAGTTTATTACTTATTAAAATTATATTTGACGAAACATAAAAAAGCGAAATTAATAATTACCTGGCGGTGGTGAAGGTGGTTGTGATGGTGGTGGCGGTGGAAGTTGTGGTTTTGATTTGCCGTTAGCTTTAACACCTGTTGTAGTTTTTCTTTTCCTTGGTGCTGTCTTTTCAGTGAAGCATGTCAAAGGTCGATCATCTACTAAAACGAAGTCTGGATTATTTGGTTGTAAGTTCGTTTTCTTATCTCCGAAATTCCTGTTTTTAGCGATGTTTCCTTGTAACTTCCTTGTTTGTGATCTTAATTGCATGTTTAATTTATTAGTTACCACTGGTTTCTTTACAGGTATGTTTTCATCTTTCCCTGTTGCAACACTTTTTCTTTTAGGCATTACTATGGTATTAGTTACAGGAGTAGTCCTGAGTCTTTCAAGTACCACTACAGGCTGCAAGTGTGGATGAAGATCTAAAAAAAAAGTCTGAATTATATTACAAGCAAACTAAATTTATCTCATCGCGACTAAGTTGTGCGCGTGCCAGTGCTCATTTACCATAGCCAACTACGAGACCAGTATGGTAAAGCCTTCACATTCGTAAATATCATCAATATTTTTACATTATCAACAAGTTGTTTCTTTTTTATTTAAAGATGATTCCTACTAAAATAATAAGGTATCAAAAAATTATCTGTATAAGGAAAATTTGTCTGTCTGTAGTAGTATATGTTGTTGTTTGTTAGAACATTTTGGTTAATATCCATTTGACACATAACCTTAAACATTAAGTACAGCTGGGGAACCGTCAAGCAAAAATTCGATGAAATCAGCGAGCGTCTGCCACGTTATTAATAGCGATAATTATTCCATAAGAAACTGTCTGCCACCACGGTAGTGTTGCATTTCAAGTGTCACTTGAACTATAGCGCGTCAGAAATGTTTAAAAAAAAATGATTGGTACGGCATTATGCGCACATGTCTGTCTCTTGGGCTGATACTCACAGTCACAATGCTATGCGTCGGACTCAATAAAAACAGCTGTAAAGTACCGAAGATCGAAGATGCCGACATCCAAGTATGAACAAGATCTACTACGGGGACTGCTCCGAGGAATTGTTCGGATGATTCCCAGCCGCTGAATTTCACCACCACTTTGATGCTTGGCATTCCACCACAGTGCGTTTTCTGCGGAATTTTCTGCCAGACACTTGCACTTTATGGAATGTGCCGCCGTCAACGATTTGTCCAGACCGATACGACTTGGGGACCTTCTAGAAACGAACCTCCTGCTATTCCTCCGGTGAGCGTGAGCGGATTTCTTCTGCTTTCGCAGGTATCGGGCCTCGAAGCAAGCCTCATTGCCCGGACATCTTCTCAGGGGGCTGCTGCTCCCCCAGTCCTGGGTACCGCTTTCTGCGGTATATGTGTAGAGATGTTGCGTATTTTACGCCTTGCGTCGGGTCTTTAACTCTTCCCCGTCCTCCCCCTCAACGAGGTCGGGTGGTGGCTGCAACAATTACCTAGGGAGAGGTCACCGCTCTGGCGGTCGAGCGTGCTGCGGCAGGAGGTCCGATAAGGACGCCAGGTCGCGCAGGTGTTCATGTGGTCCATTATCAGCGCAGTCATACATTTTCCGCGCCAAATGGACCACAAAGTAGTGGATTGACTCGATTTGTAGATCTCTGGCGATGACGTCATTCCGGACGTAACGATCAGCTCCCACAATCGCTCTTTGGGAAATGTTTTGCTGAACCTGCAGTCTTTTCCGCTGTGCAGGAGATGTGAACGCGTACCACGCTGGTGCAGCATATGTGATTCGCGAGCGGAAGTAGGTCTTGTAGATCCCTACCTTGGTCTTCGTTGGCAGGTTGGATGCCAGAACCGGACGGAGGACCGCCCCTCAGCTCTTAGCCCCCAGCTCGCGCTGTAATACTTATGCGACCTGAGGGGTCATACGTAGAGAGCGGTAAATCTGGCATCCAAAGTAGGTGACAGTCTTCTTCCACTCTACATCCTGGCCTCGGAGCTTGAGTGGTGGTGGTACACGTCCCTGTCTGTTGACAATTATGGCGCATATCTTGCCAACGTTCACGGCCATGCGCCATTTGTTCAGCCATTCAGGCAACAGGCTCAGCAGACACTGCATCCTCCTGGCTGCAATGTCTGCCCGACGGGACGACGTATAATACGCGCTGTCGTCTGCGTAGAGAGCGAGCATGGCATCTTGTTCCCATTCTAGGACGCGACCTTCAAGAGTGGGGATGTCGTTGGTGTAAACTGCGTACAGGTGCGGAGAAAGACAGCTGCCTTGTGGCACTCCTGCCTCTATTCTTCGTGCTGTAGAGTCGATCCTCTCGACGCTAACACAGAAGCTCCGTCCCTCCAGAAATGACGCACTAGTCGTATGAGCGCTGGCGGCGTCTTGGTGTTTG
Source organism: Sericinus montela (assembly GCA_029286605.1). Classification (NCBI taxonomy): domain Eukaryota; kingdom Metazoa; phylum Arthropoda; class Insecta; order Lepidoptera; family Papilionidae; genus Sericinus; species Sericinus montela. Next base: position 2,098,065 of record JAGSMR010000067.1, on the reverse strand, counting down.
AGATCAGCTTGTAGATAAGACCCGTGTGCCACACCCGGTCGAAGGCCTTCTCTATGTGGAGAAAGACCCCCAGACAAGAGCGTCCGCGATGGGTTTCGGCCGCTAGGTAGTGTAGCACTCGGATCAGCTGCGCCGTGGTGGAGTGGCCGCTGCGGAATCCGAATTGCTCCTTTCGGAGCTCTGCTCTTCAAATAGCTTACTATACTTAATACGACAGTAGCGTGATGGGACGGTAGCTAGCCGGATGTCTTCTGTTTTTACCCGACTCCGGCAGCACTATGATCTTCCCTTCCTTCCACTTGGAAGGGTAGTGTTGGGTAGCGTAGCACCCCGTGGAACAAACGGGTCAGTGCTACGACCCCTTTCCTAGGCAGTTGTCTTATTGCAGTGGTGGTTATGCAATCGTTGCCTGGCGCTTTCCGTAGCGGCAGGCGCTGTGCCACTCTCCTTACTTCAGACAGGGACATGAAGTCGTCCCCTCCTAGTGGTGGCGCCGGGCTCGTCAGGAACTCCTGTACGCAATGCTCAACCCCCCTGTGGAAGTCTGCGACGACAGCTGCAGCAGTGTTGGGTTTAAACTGCCCCTCTAAGTGTTCTGCCAGGATCTCGGCCCGATCTCGTGCTCCGTAGTGCCGTTTTCTTGTGCTGTCCACTAGTGGGCCAATGGGCTGTGGTGTGCGCTAAGCTGTCGGGTGAGCTGGTAAAGTGAGGCTGGATGTTCAGAGGCCTCCTCGATGCGAGCGTTCCACGACTCGCCTCGGAAGGCCTTTATCCCTTCCGACAGCTTTTCGGTGATAGTGTTGAGCTTTATCTTTAACTTGGGACATCTGGTCCTAGCCTAAAGCTTCCTAGTGGATCGTTTCTCCTCCAGGAAAGTTTTGAGCCTCCGTGGGAGTACCTCCCCACGGTGTAGAGATAATTTTAATGTACATTACAAAGCGATGGTAAATAACACACTTATGCGAGAACTCTTACAATTTCATTCATCTGGTGTAGACATTCCTCATTAACTTATATTTTATACTTTGTTCGATCTTCGTCGTTTTTAAATAATCTTAGTAGCCTTTTAAAATACCTTTATTTTGACATTACTTTTTCATACATATAAGTAATGCCCCACGGCCTAAAACTTGTTAGTTTAGCTACTGTACTGTATTGTACTGTAGCTAAATTTGGAACTAGGAACTGTATTAGTGTACTATGGCAGAAAAATTTTTTCCTTAACCCGCACCCTAGATTCTTATGACAAAACCATGAGTGATAACATAATGAAGTTTCTGTATGAAGAAATGAAATACGTTAAAACATATACATAAAATATGAAAGATAATGCATTGCTCGAAAAGGAACGGAAGGGATAGTAAGGAAGCAATTGCAACGGAAAGGATGCGAGGAGAGATTTTCAAGTCAAATTCAAACTCTATTCATTTTCATACATTGATTGGTATTTTATGTTAATATTTTGTTAAACAAAAATATTGATGATGATGTCATAGAGCATTAGAAACAACCAACTTTCACTCAACTGAAGTTATGAAGGTTTACATTACGACGGAAGGATAACCAATAAACAACAAAATTTTTCAGCACTAATACATCATAAATTCTAAATTATATGCAACTTAATAACCCAGCACAACGAGTTCAAAGTATCGAGATCAGAATAGCGAAATTCTATAAAGGAATCTAAAATAATGTTGGTTTCACTTACTTTGAAAACAAACTATGTCGAGAAGATTTTTAACTGAAGTAGTATTTTGAACAACTTTATTACGCGGTTCAATTAAGTCTTGCGATGAATTTTCGACTCTTCTATCAACACTAACGATGTTCATGCTACTGTTAGGGAGTGGGGCACCCTGTGCAAACTTGCGCTGAGCTTGAACCTTCCTGTTAACAAAATAAAATAACTGGCATTTTTAAGTTGTTTTAAAGGGCCATATTGTTGATTCTAATTCGCAAGAATAGTTTGCGACTAGACTAAAAAAATTAATAATAAAAAAGTATATACACAAAATTTAAATCCTAATTGTTTCTACATAAAAAGCGTTTCTTCTTCTTTTCGCTGAGCACCCTGAGCAAATTTGCGCTGGCTTGAACCTTGCTGTTAACAAAATAGCTAGCGTTAAAAATGATTCTTTTTAAACTGTCTTGCTTACATTTTTTTTTTATTTCATGTGATTTGACTACTGTAAGTCGTCCCGTAATTAGTCTACCAAAACGTAAAAAAAAAAACACTTTTAAATATCTTCACGCAATTCATACAGGAGGGAATACCCCTGTGTGAAATGCGTGAAGGTATTTCTATTTATTTACCTACGAGATTTCTTTTGCCTGTATCTTCTCCGTGAGAGGAACCTCATTGCGAAACAATTCATGTGGTAGCCATTTTTCAAAATTTTCCCCTTTCTGATTCAAGTGAATTAAAATTGTTTTATCACTCACACCAAAGAATTTTTTTTATGAATCAACACGAGTTTTTGGTTTGTGGCGAGTTCCCAAGGATTCCAGCGGCAACATGGTTTTCTTTTAAACAAACTTTTATATGTTGATGTAAGATGTTTTGAATTTAAGTAAATAAACCATCACATAGTTGTTACGCTGGTTTTCTTCAATTAGTTATATAGTAAATAGTAGCAGACCCTGTCAGCAGACAACTCTCTCAAGATCTTAATGATCTAAGTTTCTTCTGAAAAACCTGCAGACCTCTCGTCTTGAGCATCACTTGATGCCAACACTTAACGACCCAATTCTGAATTAATTATGTGATGTGTGTGTTATGTCAAAATATGTCAGTGGCAAAGAACACAACAATAGTGGTTGACATAATGCTGGATTTTAAAGAACCACCACTGACTTCTGACATAAAACATGCAGTAAAGCATAAGCTATCTGGCAGTAAAGTTCCGTTAAAAAACCAAAAGAACCGCCGCAATAAACATACAGACAATAATTTTAATACTGTTTTTTTATGTACCATATATATTTTCGTACGTATTTAGTGAGAAGCTATCAATTTTATTTAAGTTGAATAAAAATAATGATGAATATCAATTCAGTGGATTTAAATTTAAAGGCTATAAAGTCTTTGTGCTGCACAAAATATTATAAGTAAACACTGCGCTTCTATACCAACATTCGCTTTGATTGTAAAGATAATAACATTCAATCAATCCCAACACTTGCATTGCACATCATAGCAGTGGTAATAAATATGAAATAAACTCTACATTACACAAGCATTGTCATATTAACAGCCTGTAAATGTAGTACATAGACTTCTCTGGTACTGTCTCCAAAATTGCCATGCAGCAGACTTGCCCTTCATATAAATAGATATAACACACTTTGAACACTGCATCATTAGTCTGCTGAAGTTTGGTTCATTATTTATAGTAGTAGAGTATTTTAACGCCCATAACATGCACAGCACGTGAAATAAATACAAAATATATAGTTATTAATAAAGCTTTGGTAAAGTCACAAAATAATATGTTTATTATGACATCAATAGTAACTTAGGAAAAACAAACTAGCATTAGCAGAGCGCAAGCTGTACCTACAAATTTAATACTCATCATTATCTTAAACCAAAGAGTGCCTGTTCAGTAACTGGTGTATGGTCAGTGAATGACCTTCCCATCAGTTGGGACATTTTTTCATTCTATTATCACAACCACTATGTGCCCACATACAATTTTATCATCAATAAGAAAAGCCACTCCCTGAATACCAGCCAACAAGGATGTCATCAGCCTTTGAAAAATTCCAGGACGTTTTTTTTTTATAGAAAAGGGAGGCAAACAAGCAGGTGGCTCACATGATTGTTAGTGATTACCGCTGCCTATGAACACCTGCAATACCAGAGGCATAGCAGATGCATTGTCGACCTTTGAGAAAGGTGTGGGCCTCCGGTTACCCGCACTTGCCAGACAAAACGCAGAAGTTTGTTGAACTTCTACTACACGCCAGTATTTTGTGAGGCTGTGCTACTTCCCCAGTCGAACTGGCCCATTCAGGCAACAACAAAAGCTGGTGCATTGCTCTACGACTGTTAAACCAGCTTTCACCAAAAGCAAGCCTGTGTCATGTTTATAACCCCTTACAGTTGTATAGTGTTAGGAGATTAGATGTTTCCTACTCATCAACAACAACCTGGGTGTTTTCTCAATCCAAGTCTAATAATTTTAAAATTGTCAATAGATTTGAGTTTTATTTATATTTAATTAATATCAGTTTTAAATTTGTGTGGTTAATTCCATTTACAATGATTATAAGATAGTTTAAAATTTGAAAAAAAAAAAATAACCGATTTGTATAAATGGTTAGTAGGCTAGCTAAAGTATCTTCTATGGATACTGCGCTCAAAGCATACTATGGATATATATTATTTATGCAATACTTAAATACGGCATTATAATTTGGGGAAATTCCTCACACATAATAAGGATTTCCTTGCACAAAAAAAGTGTTGGAGCAATGTGTGTATACCATTTTAAGAATCTTGTAAACCCAAGTCATGACACTTCCATGCATATATATTTTTGAAATAGCCAAATTTGTAAGATATAATCCTGACATTTTTCTATCTTTAGCAGATTTTAACCATTCGAAACTCACAACAATTGCTATGCAGTGTGCATAAAGATTTAAAAGTACTAAAGAAATGGTTAGTTGATAAGATGTTTTAATTTTGGTTGGAATTTCGAGTCAAAGACCCGAGTTCGATCTTCAAGTGACCGTACCAATGGGTTTTTCTAAAAACTTATGTACAAATTAATGTCATTGGCTTGGACATAAAAAGCGGCGATGGGCTCACCACCTGTCACGTAGTCCCGAAAATATCTTCGGTGGAAGGTGGGTCAAAGGGACTTAATTGTCTAGACTAGACCTCTGTCTACCCCTGTATTGGGAATAATGTGAAGATATTTATTTATATTTTATTATGTTTTACTCAATAAAGGAATTTTATGATGAACATTGATAATTACACTACTATTTGATAATTACTAAATACTAAAATTACTAAGAATCTTTTGTATTAATTTGTATAATGGATTAATGCAATTTCTTTCAATCTAAATTTAGAATGTGACAAATTTCTTTACATGACTATTGTACAATGTCTGTTTAATGACTTTTTGATTGCTTGACTCAGTCAATAAAATAACAGTTTAATATTGGAATACATTACTATGACTTATCAATGGGTGGTTGGAATTTCGAGTAAAGAGACCCGAGTTCGAACCACAGGTGGCAGACTCATTCCAAAGGGTTTTCGAAAAAATTATGTACAAATTATATCATTGGCTTGGACATAAAGACGGCGACGAGCTCACCACCTGTCACGTTCTCCCGAAAATATCTTTGGTGGGAGGTGGAACAAAGGGACTTAATTGTCTAGAATAGATCTCTGTCTACCTCTGTATTGGGAATGGCATGAAGATATATTTATTTTATACATTAAAACAAATTAAAAAAATATATTTTTCTGTTTTTCTTGAAATATTGCATTATAATTTAAGGCCAAACCTCTTCAAAATAATTTCTTTTACCCTACAAAATTATTTCTCTATCCATATTTAACTCCTGCCAAAATGCTTGTTTCAAATAAATAAACTAAGAAGACAAAAATTGCTTTCAAAATGGTGTTAAAACATTTGGAACATTACAATTCATATTAAATATTACAGATGCTATACAAAATACTGCATGAAGCTGTAGGTTCTTTTTCATAACATATTGTAGGTCAAGTGAAACGCAAATTTGTATGTCTAGGAGTGCAACATCACCATAAGGTAAACCTAAACTATAATAAGCAACCCAATTAACTTGTTAGACAATGCAAATAAAAATTTAATGTTTTACTGTTGAACAAAAAGAATAATCGTGTTAGTTGATTACTAAATACGACAGGAACAATTTTGGATTTAATACCAAATGTTATGTGCTCTTTAATTGAATGTGGAGCGCCAAGTATAAAAAAATATCACCAACAATTTTAATAAGCAACTGTTACTATATAAAGAAACATAAATGGTGTATGCAGGCGAAAACCACGAAGCAAGACTTGATCAAACCACCTTCTTGTATGCCGGCTAATAAGCTTTTAATAAAATAAAATGCAATGCAAAATAAAACAAAGATATGAAACAGAAAAGTACCTCATGGCGACGCCGGTTATGTAGCCATTTTGAAACGCGTTAAAGTATTTAAATTACTATATCTTCAAAAAAAAGCATAATGAACAAAATGAAGAAATAGCAAAAGAACAACTACTATATTAACTAAAAATGAACTACTAAATTCTGATTATTTACCTTTTCATTGTATTAGTCAGAGCGAATATAACCACTAGGTGTTAACAGCAAAAACTGGCGAAGATAGTACAAAACCAAGCGATCTCAAATCGATTAATGGAAAAATCGATTCTTCGGACCAATATGGATTTGTTCAGTAAGACATTTTTTATAAATCGATATGTCGTACAGAATCGATTCAGTGAATCGATATTTTACCTTTAAAAATCGACATTCGATTTTTGATTTCGTAAAAAATATCACCAACAATTTTAATAAGCAACTGTTACTATATAAAGAAACATAAATGGTGTATGCAGGCGAAAACCACGAAGCAAGACTTAATCAAACCACCTTCTTGTATGCCGGCTAATAAGCTTTTAATAAAATAAAATGCAATGCAAAATAAAACAAAGATATGAAACAGAAAAGTACCTCATGGCGACGCCGGTTATGTAGCCATTTTGAAACGCGTTAAAGTATTTAAATTACTATATCTTCAAAAAAAAGCATAATGAACAAAATGAAGAAATAGCAAAAGAACAACTACTATATTAACTAAAAATGAACTACTAAATTCTGATTATTTACCTTTTCATTGTATTAGTCAGAGCGAATATAACCACTAGGTGTTAACAGCAAAAACTGGCGAAGATAGTACAAAACCAAGCGATCTCAAATCGATTAATGGAAAAATCGATTCTTCGGACCAATATGGATTTGTTCAGTAAGACATTTTTTATAAATCGATATGTCGTACAGAATCGATTCAGTGAATCGATATTTTACCTTTAAAAATCGACATTCGATTTTTTGATTTCGTAAAAAAAATATCTAGAATTGAGCTGAAAGTACCCGGAATATTACAGCATTGCCAGTTAAAGGTTTAATTACTTAAAAACTCTTGAGATGGGTGTGTAAAAAAAAGTTACATTGGTAAACTTTGACTTTGTTGATTGATATTACGTCATTGTTTTGTTTTGTTACTCATTCATTTGTTTATATATATCTAGTCAGGTCATAAATTCTGTCACATGTTTAACCTAAAATAATTAAAACAAGTTTATTCATTATGTAACTATTTATATACCAAAATGAACTAAACAAAACATGGATTCTTATGACACTAAAGTCTATTCAAAATGACCTCCGTGATTTTGAATACAGGCCTTCAATCTGTGCGGCCAGTCGTCAATCGCAGCACGAACGAGGTCCATGTCAATATCGGCGACTGCCTTAATCAAGGATGTCTTGAGTGACTCCAAATTAGGATGAGGCTTTGAGCACGCCTTTTCCTCCAAGTGTTGCCATATCTTGTAATCTAACGGATTCATGATCTGGACTGGAGGAGGGCCAGTCTTCGTGCCCGATGAAGTCTATTTCACGCGCCGCCAGCCAGTCTTGTGTGCTCTTCGCTTTATGAGCTGGCGCCGAATCCTGTTGGAATACCCTGTGCCTGTTATTGAACATGGTAAGAGAAACAGGTTAACCTTTCTCGCAAAAATGTACCTCTGTTAAGCCTCAATAAGAAACTCCCAACCATACCATGAGCGAGGATGGAAAATGACCTCGACACGCGGAATACAGTTGCTCGTTTCTTCACTAATGTGTGCGTACACCTTATCATTTTGTTTGTTGTAGCTCTCTTCTACGGTAAAAAATTTTTCATCCGAAAAAAGGTATTCCCGATATTTTTTTCCCGCGTACCGCTTAAACAAAGCGCGGCATCTCTTCAGTCTCAGGTGCATTAGACGAGCATTAAAACAATGTCCTGTTTTTATTCGATATGCCCGAAGCCCTAAGTCTTCATTTAACACCCTTTTCACTGTGGTTCTGCTTAACCCCATCTGAAGGGCCAACAGTTTCTGCTTACGTTTGGGATTTCTTTGAATACGAACCTTCACAGCTTTTATCACTGCTGGAGTCCTAACAGACCGAGGGCGACCACTTCTTGAGCTGTTATCTACACTAGAGTCTTCATTGTATCGTTTAATGGGACGAGAAACGAATTTTTTGGTTATATTAAAATTTTTCAGTATGTCAAAACTTGAATTGGCGCGTAACCGCAACGATGCAACGCAATAACTACAACACCGTCTTCTTTAAGTGTTCACTCCATATTTAAAAATGAGTAAAATTCTAAAAAGTATGTAGGTTTATTTTCATGAACAATTCGAAATTCGAATCCAATAAACTTTTTTTGTGGCCAGCATTCTAAAAGAAAAGTTTTTACTGTATGACAATACTTATGACCTGACCGTGTATATGCCTTTGGGGCTGATTCAGTCTGTATGTACCAAATGGAATCCTGTTTTTATCAATTGGAACGATTTGTTGAGTTATCTGAAATAATTGCGCAAATATTACTCAAGTATCCTAAAGCACCGACAATGCTGACTACACAGCAGTTAGAATTTATAGAAAACCTTATAAATATACTAAGACTATTAGATATAATAACTAAAGAAATATCGGGAGAAGACCATGTTACAGCCAGTAAAATTATACCAATCGTATCTTGTCTGACTGGAACATATAATACGTTGAAAACTTCAACTGATATTGGAGCTAAATCAAGAACTTTAACTGTGTACGGTTTAAAGAAAAGATTTGAAAATATTGAAAAAGTTCATTTGTTAGCTGCTGCGACAATTTTAGATCCTAGATTTAAACAAAATTATTTTGCTGACCATGTAGCCTGTTCTCAAGCAATAAATAGAATAAACACTTCAATTATAGATATTCAATCGCAGCAACAACTTCCACAAAATAATAGTGAAGAATTCGACGTAATAGAAGGGACTGATTTAGAAAAATGAGTTTGGGATTTTCATTAGTTGCTTGTCAAAAAGCATGTATCCATAAGTAATACACTTGCACTGGAAAGTCAAGGCTTAAACGAAGAATTTAAACATTATTTATCACACGATGTTGTGTACCTAAAGTATCCTATACTTTACTAGCAAGACCAAAAAAACTCAATTTATAACCATGTTCACTCAATATCCGTGATGTATATGAGTGTCTGTCCCTGTGAGCGCCTTTTTTCATTTGCCGGCAACATCGCAAGTGATGAGCGGTACTGCTTGTATCCCAGTAGCCTTGACAGATTGTTGTTTTTAAAAATCTTAGATATGAAGCATTGGGAATTTTTCTTTTATACCTGATTTGATATTATGATATGGTAATAAAAATAATTGTAATTTTGCCATCCCCTGAGCTGAAAATTCCTGATTTTACTGATACGAGATCCCAGAGATTGTTTATTATGGTATTATTCTTGTTTTTCATAAAATGGATTTATATTTAAATTGTATACCTTTATATGTATAAATCGATTTAATAGACTTCGAATTTGGAGAATAAAAGCATTACTAAAAAACATTTAGAATTTGGAGAAGCTTCATCCAGCGGTTCAGGAACCTACTTATCTGTTTATATTTCAATAACAATATTAAAGATTAATTTCATTTACTATTTACCATAATTAATCAATTCAGACAATAACCATTAAAACCATTGTCTGTTATCATACACACCTAATATTTAACTTGCTAAAGCATTTATTATGGAAAAAGTAAATTATAAAATATCTAAAATACTTTGTCAACTTTGTTCGATTCATTGTTTGTAAAAAAAGTGCAGATTGTATTTACCTAGGTTACTAGATACGTTATTGTCCTGCATTTTATTTGTGTCTAATAATTTCCTATTTTTACTTATTAGTTTTGCTTGACAACATAGAAGAAAATTTAACAGAAAACAGTACCTTGAGAACTACTGATAAGTCTATTCAAGTATTTATTACTCACAAGTTCAGAAGTAAAGGCATTCAAACAGAAAATAAATTAATAAATCAGATGACATCACCCTTGAAACCTCATACCCATTCTGTTTCTACATCACCATTTAAAGTTACAAGAGGCAATTTCACATCACCATGGACATCCACATTACATAAACCTTCAAGGCAAATATATTCCCCTGAAAATCAATCTGATAGTGATACTTCTTTTACACCATCTGTAATGCACAGAGAATCATCACCATCAAAAATATATCTCCAAATTGAATCTATATCAGACTGCAGTGAGATGATACAAGATGATAAAAAACAGGAGGCATCTAAAGTTCTGGAATGTACCTTGTTTAAAATTACAAAGAGCCCGCATTTTTACATTGGAGTTCCCAAAAGCTGTTATTACTTAATTCATTTAATAGAAAAACATACTAATATTCCTACTAACAATATACTCATGTGTCTAAAGAAAATTAGATTAAATAACCCATTTAGAGAGCTTGCTGATGACATGATTTACAATGACTCCAAGTCATGCTAGCAAAATATTTTTAAAAAGTATACCTTTATTAGCAAGTGTCATGCGCCCTTTCCTTGTTAATTTAAATAAACATTCTATAAAAAGTAATTTATCTATGGCTTTTAGGCATAAATATCACAATGTCAGCTGTATCATAGACTGCTTAGAAATAGAGGTACAAAAGCCTTCAAAGGCCTTGGATCAGTCTCTGACATGGTCAGAATATAAAAAGGCCAATACTATTAAGTATCTTGTATCCTGCACTCCCAACGGTTTAGTTAGTTATATTTCACCTGGTTTTGGAGATCGAATCACAGACACATGTTTAGTGAAATCTTGTAACTTTATAAAATGCTTTTAAGGGGTTTTAAGCATGTGGAGCAATATTTACGCAGAGAGGGAGTGCAACTAGTAAGACCTCCAAGTGTTACAACAGGGGCAAAACTTTCTAAAGCTGAAGCAAGGGAAACTAAACAAATTGCTAGTTTGAGGATCCATGTAGAGCGAGTGATTCGGCGATTGAGAGAATTTTACATGTTAAGGCCACATGCATGTCTAAATCACAATCTTATCAAAGTACTTGATGATGTTAATACCATTGCCTGTGGTTTAATTAATTTGCAAGATTCTTTGATTAAATAAAACTAGATTAATTTAAAGCACACAGTTTTATTTTAAAATCCCAATAATTAAATTGCATTTTGATATAATATAGGATACACATAGTCTTTCCATGAAGAAATTAGCACTTTGACAAAATCAGATACATATTGTGCATCAAATTTAACTTGTATTATATTAACCTTTTTATTTTCACTAAAGTTGTAATCAGCTACACAGTAATAGCCATTTTTACAGCCTGTCAAAAGCATTTGTAACTGCATCTGCGCATAGTATTTTTTAGTGGGTTTCCCATTAATAGCATAATTGTTATATGTTTTTAACACTTGTTGGGCACTTAATTTCGATTATACTGTCATGACAAATCCCATCAGGTGACGCTGCTATAATGGGATAGTTTTTACAAAGCATTAGCCCAAATTTTTTAATTTTTTTTTCCTAGTATGCTGCTCACTGTTTGCCTCACTTCATTCTCCAACATTCTACCGCGCTTCATGGCCCATGTATCTGGAATTTTCCCTCCCATTATCAATGAAATCAAGGTGCCATCAGTGGTGTTGCACCTACTGAATTCAAAAGCTCGTGAAGCTGTCACTCTGCCATACCTCAATTCATACCAAAGTGAGCTTTTATGTTGTTCTCTAGTTGCTTCCTCAACTTTTATAATATCATCAATAGTTAACACAACTTTTTCAAAAAAGGTGTCACAGAATTTTTCTTTGTATTTCTGTACCAGTTTATGCATTGATAATCTTTCTAATGTATCAGGAAAATAGTCTGCTTGATACTTAAGTACATCACAGTCACTAAGTTTATTTTTCTTCCCTTCTATAAACTTTGTAAACACACCGCTATTTGATGGCAAGCTTGGTTTGCCATTAGATAATTGTTTCGAAGTTATATATTTTAATGTGGTACCAACCCCTGACAGCTTTGATTTTCTCCAGTAGCACTCCACAGATGTACAGGAAGGCTCCTCACTTCGGCGATGGACCCACATGAGAAAAGCTACAGCATGTTTGCAGCCTCCTTGTGAAGCAACACAGCCATGGCATTGCACAAATTTCACTACTTCATCCTCTTCGTCGACTATAAGTGTTACTACGTACAATTTTGCGTGGATCTTATGCTCAGGGCAAAGTTTTGCCTTGACGGTGCACAGATTAGCTTCGCGTTTCAGCTGCACATAACTTACAGCGTCATCGCCATAAGATGGCCTTGAGGATCTAAAACAAATAAATTTATATGTAAGGAATATCACATAATATGGTATAGTTGTTTAAAACTATTTTTATAACATAATAAAAAAAATACATTTTATAACCTAAACCTAACACCCATACATACGGCACATATACCTACGTAGGTAGCCATTTTAAACGCTGAAAATAGTGGTTATGTTATGAAGATTTAATGTACTTACATAGAAGTTTTGATGCTTCATAAATTCTGCTGAACAGAAGTCTTTATTTGAAGCTAGGAACTCTCCCACCATCAATGAATCAACTCTAGGCAACTTAGCAGTTTGCCTTGTTAAATCCTTGTTCCATGGCTGATGTCTGTTGTGGAAATGGTAAACAGATAAACTACGACTATAAAATGTATTTTAGCGAAAGGTAAAGCGAAAACAATAGTTTTTTTGTTAGAATTGCAGTGATCGCGCGTAAGCTCAAACGAAACAAGATGACGTTACTGAGACGTGACGTAATTCGCTCTGATTGGTGTTTAAGCTATCATGGCTGATTGTAGTAATTTTATAGATTTATTTTACGTTTGCGGCCCTTTTTCAAAACATTAGTAGTTTTTGCCGTAGTTGTTTTAGGTGAAGACATGTTGTCACAGATCTGACTAGGGAAATGAGACATAAGTGACTGGAGGTCTCCCATGGATTCGATTTTCCGTCTGGATTTATCAGGAAGGGATATGGAAATTTTACCTTCCGTTGTCCAACATTGCCTGACACCAAAATGATTACGGGCTGTAATAAAAACACGATGTCTAGTCTTGGTAAGGAATTTCGAAACCGTTAAGCCAGTGCCTTTCAAAGAGGTTTTGTTATCCCACACAAGGTGACGGTGCTCCATGTGAAGGAATCTGACTAGAACAGGCCGAATCTTATTCCCAGACGAACCTAAACGGTGACAAACATGTAAATGTTCTACTGATATATTTGACAACTGTAATTTGATGGTTAGTTTTTCATGCACCACATCATGTACTTTCTCGTTTTGATTTTCAGGAATCGCATGGAAAAGTAGCACCTTTCTTTTCATGGCTATTTCATGCCTGTCTAGCCCAAGGGAGAGAAGCTCAATTTGAGTTTTAATGGTAGACAGTGCCACACAAATGATTTAAATTCAGAAAACGTTGTATAATAAGTTGATTTGGTCTAAAGATCAAAATAAGCAGTATAATACCAGATCATCCAATTACAAGTTAGTATATCCTTTCTACTGGTCAGCCGCTTTCAGAGGTAGTTTAAAATATAATGCTACTAAATGTTGAAATAACCTCCCGCCTCACTGCGTGACCTGAAAACAATTAGTGGGTTTCATTAATAGCATAATTGTTATATGTTTTTAACACTTGTTGGGCACTTAATTTCGATTATACTGTCATCACAAATCCCATCAGGTGACGCTGCTATAATGGGATAGTTTTTACAAAGCATTAGCCCACATTTTTTAATTTTTTTTGCCCAGTATGCTGCTCACTGTTTGCCTCACTTCATTCTCCAACATTATACCGCGCTTCATGGCCCATGTATCTGGAATTTTCCCTCCCATTATCAATGAAATCAAGGTGCCATCAGTGGTTTTGCACCTACTGAATTCAAAAGCTTGTGAAGCTGTCACTCTGCCATACCACAATTCATACCAAAGTGAGCTTTTATGTTGTTCTCTAGTTGCTTCCTCAACTTTTATAATATCATCATTAGTTAACACAACTTTTTCAAAAAAGGTGTCACAGAATTTTATTTGTTATTTCTGTACCAGTTTATGCATTGATAATCTTTCTAATGTATCAGGAAAATAGTCTGCTTGATACTTAAGTACCTCACAGTCACCAAGTTTATGTTTCTTCCTTCTATAAACTTTGTAAACACACTGCTATTTGATGGCAAGCTTGGTTTGCCATTAGATAATTGTTTCGAAGTTATATATTTTAATGTGGTACCAACCCTGACAGCTTTGATTTTCTCCAGTAGCACTCCACAGATGTACAGGAAGGCTCCTCACTTCGGCGATGGACCCACATGAGAAAAGCTACAGCATGTTTGCAGCCTCCTTGTGAAGCAACACAGCCATGGCATTGCACAAATTTCACTACTTCATCCTCTTCGTCGACTATAAGTGTTACTACGTACAATTTTGCGTGGATCTTATGCTCAGGGCAAAGTTTTGCCTTGACGGTGCACAGATTAGCTTCGCGTTTCAGCTGCACATAACTTACAGCGTCATCGCCATAAGATGGCCTTGAGGATCTAAACAAATAAATTTATATGTAAGGAATATCACATAATATGGTATAGTTGTTTAAAACTATTTTTATAACATAATAAAAAAAATACATTTTATAACCTAAACCTAACACCCATACATACGGCACATATACCTACGTAGGTAGCCATTTTAAACGCTGAAAATAGTGGTTATGTTATGAAGATTTAATGTACTTACATAGAAGTTTTGATGCTTCATAAATTCTGCTGAACAGAAGTCTTTATTTGAAGCTAGGAACTCTCCCACCATCAATGAATCAACTCTAGGCAACTTAGCAGTTTGCCTTGTTAAATCCTTGTTCCATGGCTGATGTCTGTTGTGGAAATGGTAAACAGATAAACTACGACTATAAAATGTATTTTAGCGAAAGGTAAAGCGAAAACAATAGTTTTTTTGTTAGAATTGCAGTGATCGCGCGTAAGCTCAAACGAAACAAGATGACGTTACTGAGACGTGACGTAATTCGCTCTGATTGGTGTTTAAGCTATCATGGCTGATTGTAGTAATTTTATAGATTTATTTTACGTTTGCGGCCCTTTTTCAAAACATTAGTAGTTTTTGCCGTAGTTGTTTTAGGTGAAGACATGTTGTCACAGATCTGACTAGGGAAATGAGACATAAGTGACTGGAGGTCTCCCATGGATTCGATTTTCCGTCTGGATTTATCAGGAAGGGATATGGAAATTTTACCTTCCGTTGTCCAACATTGCCTGACACCAAAATGATTACGGGCTGTAATAAAAACACGATGTCTAGTCTTGGTAAGGAATTTCGAAACCGTTAAGCCAGTGCCTTTCAAAGAGGTTTTGTTATCCCACACAAGGTGACGGTGCTCCATGTGAAGGAATCTGACTAGAACAGGCCGAATCTTATTCCCAGACGAACCTAAACGGTGACAAACATGTAAATGTTCTACTGATATATTTGACAACTGTAATTTGATGGTTAGTTTTTCATGCACCACATCATGTACTTTCTCGTTTTGATTTTCAGGAATCGCATGGAAAAGTAGCACCTTTCTTTTCATGGCTATTTCATGCCTGTCTAGCCCAAGGGAGAGAAGCTCAATTTGAGTTTTAATGGTAGACAGTGCCACACAAATGATTTAAATTCAGAAAACGTTGTATAATAAGTTGATTTGGTCTAAAGATCAAAATAAGCAGTATAATACCAGATCATCCAATTACAAGTTAGTATATCCTTTCTACTGGTCAGCCGCTTTCAGAGGTAGTTTAAAATATAATGCTACTAAATGTTGAAATAACCTCCCGCCTCCACTGCGTGACCTGAAAACAATTAGTGGGTTTAAAATCGGGTACAGGTTACGCTTACTTTCGTAACAAAAATACCGATCTATAAAAAAAAACTGGTAGGAGGTTAAGTTCTTTCAACACGTCAATAATGTCAGTCTCATAAATTATGTAGATATTTTAATATTCACTTTATATTATAAAACTATTTAATTTAAATAGTTAATTGACTCAGGCGTTACTTTGCGGAAATTCATTGTAAAGTTGTTATTAAAAAAATTACTTCGCAACCCTCCGCATAG
This sequence comes from Sericinus montela, assembly GCA_029286605.1. Lineage (NCBI taxonomy): Eukaryota > Metazoa > Arthropoda > Insecta > Lepidoptera > Papilionidae > Sericinus > Sericinus montela. The sequence goes on along the minus strand of JAGSMR010000067.1, from coordinate 2,081,771 downwards.
AAATATAAAAAGGTATATGTCACCTGGTCCGAAGAGAAGAAGAGCACCACCCTCCTTCCCACAGATGCATGCACTAATTCCACTACACTACAGTGGAATTTGTGCATGCATCTGTGGGAGGGAGGGTGGTGCTCTTCTTCTCTTCGGACCAGGTGACATATACCTTTTATATTTGTATGCGGAGGGTTTCTTAATAAATAAAATTGATATATATATATATATATATATATATATATATATATATATATATATATATATATATATATATATAGAAGGAAAACGTTAATTTTATTTTGTACTTACCTTCATTAGACTAATGATATGCACTATTTATGTGAATAAAAATTTAAAAACACATATTTTTTTATATTTTCCGCGTCGCATTACAGCATGTGCACAGAGGCAGCCGTCCGAGTTACCTCGGAGTGCGGGCCGGACTGAAAACCAGTGTCGGGCACAGAGCAGTAAAAGCGTGTTTTTATATTACACAATGTTCATAGAATAACTATCGTAAGGATTTGTCATTGATGAAGACTTCTTACATTTATTCCTATCCAAATTAACGAACAACTTTGTGTAATATTTATGTATTATTTTATATAAAGATACAAAAAAAATGTATTTAAAAATTGGCGTTAACAGACCCTGTTCATTTTAGAATTCCCGTTAATTACGGCTTAAGTACTTTATGAATGCTTTGAGAGTGTATTTGTAAACAAGGTGACGGTGCTCCATGTGAAGGAATCTGACTAGAAATGAGACATAAGTGACTGGAGGTCTCCCATGGATTCGATTTTCCGTCTGGATTTATCAGGAAGGGATAGGAAATTTTACCTTCCGTTGTCCAATATTGCCTGACACCAAAATGATTACGGGCTGTAATAAAAACACGATGTCTAGTCTTGGTAAGGAATTTCGAAACCGTTAAGCCAGTGCCTTTCAAAGAGGTTTTGTTATCCCACACAAGGTGACGGTGCTCCATGTGAAGGAATCTGACTAGAACAGGCCGAATCTTATTCCCAGACGAACCTAAACGGTGACAAACATGTAAATGTTCTACTGATATATTTGACAACTGTAATTTGATGGTTAGTTTTTCATGCACCACATCATGTACTTTCTCGTTTTGATTTTCAGGAATCGCATGGAAAAGTAGCACCTTTCTTCTCATGGCTATTTCATGCCTGTCTAGCCCAAGGGAGAGAAGCTCAATTTGAGTTTTAATGGTAGACAGTGCCACACAAATGATTTAAATTCAGAAAACGTTGTATAATAAGTTGATTTGGTCTAAAGATCAAAATAAGCAGTATAATACCAGATCATCCAATTACAAGTTAGTATATCCTTTCTACTGGTCAGCCGCTTTCAGAGGTAGTTTAAAATATAATGCTACTAAATGTTGAAATAACCTCCCGCCTCCACTGCGTGACCTGAAAACAATTAGTGGGTTTAAAATCGGGTACAGGTTACGCTTACTTTCGTAACAAAAATACCGATCTATAAAAAAAAACTGGTAGGAGGTTAAGTTCTTTCAACACGTCAATAATCTCAGTCTCATAAATTATGTAGATATTTTAATATTCACTTTATATTATAAAACTATTTTATTTAAATATTTGTATAATAAATTTATTTTTCTGACAATCATTTTCTTTCCTTTATTGTTTAGCCAACGTGCGGCAAGGTGTGCCTTTTTATTCCGCATTCTTAATAAATAAAATTGATATATATATATATATATATATATATATATATATATATATATATATATATATATATATATATATAGAAGGAAAACGTTAATTTTATTTTGTACTTACCTTCATTAGACTAATGATATGCACTATTTATGTGAATAAAAATTTAAAAACACATATTTTTTTATATTTTCCGCGTCGCATTACAGCATGTGCACAGAGGCAGCCGTCCGAGTTACCTCGGAGTGCGGGCCGGACTGAAAACCAGTGTCGGGCACAGAGCAGTAAAAGCGTGTTTTTATATTACACAATGTTCATAGAATAACTATCGTAAGGATTTGTCATTGATGAAGACTTCTTACATTTATTCCTATCCAAATTAACGAACAACTTTGTGTAATATTTATGTATTATTTTATATAAAGATACAAAAAAAATGTATTTAAAAATTGGCGTTAACAGACCCTGTTCATTTTAGAATTCCCGTTAATTACGGCTTAAGTACTTTATGAATGCTTTGAGAGTGTATTTGTAAACAAGATGAGTTTCGAAGTGGAGACAGAATGTAAAATATCGGCGTGTCGAGTGCGGCCCTCGGCAGCGGCGTGAAGCTCGGAGGAGCAGGCAGCCGGGTCGTTACGTGCGCTCCGCTGATTCCGCGAGTGACACCGACGAGCCTCTCCACGACCAAATCTCACCCGCAAAAGTGTATTAAATAAAAAAACACACCTTTTTTTCAACTCTCTCGACGACTTTCGAGTGGACAGAATAACGTCATAAAGTTGAGTAGTTTCAATTTCATAAAAAAATACATGTAAATGTATTGGACCCTGAGGACTTTTAAGTTCTTTTAGAAGGACATTTACGTTTTACATGTTTTGTGTAAAGTTATATTGAATATTGTTATAAAAACATCTTCACGCCATTCCCAATACTGGGGTAGGCAGAGGTCTAGGGATGGGATTGGAGGGGGGGGGGGGTCAACCTTGGATCTCTCGACTCGACTTTCGATCACCCAACCACTCAGTTATCGCGACTAGAATATTGTTATGTAGTATGTGGGTACAATATGCCTATTATAGTACTTAATATGCATGATAAAAGCTGAGTAGTTGAATGATGGGAATGTAATTAGGAGACCTGAGTTGAAGGAACGGTGTTTACTACCCAACCAGGAAACGAACACAGCACCTAAGAGGCACCATGAAAACCGGTACGCCACGCGTCCATGGTGGCCGTATTTGTTTTATAATTAATTATTAAAACCAAACTAGAATATGTATTCTCTTAGGCTCACTATTACTAAAAATGCGTTATTTATGGGAAACTGGTTCCTGTGTTTATTTATTAGTGTTTACTGATGATAAGCCTTTCATTTTTAAAATCAAACCAAATGTTACACTTGATGTCATAAACTATATTAAAATAATACAATGTAAAAGTATTTCATTGGTTTAATACTAATATACATTTACAATGCTACAATACTAATAAACATAAATATATTTATGTAGGAATAATATTTAATATATAAATAAATTAAATATCTTCACGCCATTCCCAATAATGGGGTAGGCAGAGGTCAAGTCTAGACAATTAAGTCCCTTTGACCCACCTTCCACCGAAGATATTTTCGGGACAACGTGACAGGTGGTGAGCCTGTCGCCGCCCTTATGTCCAAGCCAACGATAAAATTTGTACATAAGTTTTTGAAAAACTCATTGGTACTGCCACCTGGGGATCGAACTCGGGTCTCTCGACTCGAAATTCCGACCACCCAACAACTCGGCTATCGTGACTTTTTTATATATAAAATTATTAACACGTATCATGTTTCTGTATCTCGATTTTTACTGAGCCCTGTCCATTTCACGGTCTTATGCTGCTACACAGACTCATTTTATATTGAGTCTGTGTAGCAGCATAAGACCAAGCATTTTATATTATTTTTACATTTTTGTTTATTTAGGGAAATATTGTTTTATTTTGTACTTACCTTCATTAGACTAATGATATGCACTATTTATGTGAATAAAAATTTAAAAACACATATTTTTTTATATTTTCCGCGTCGCATTACAGCATGTGCACAGAGGCAGCCGTCCGAGTTACCTCGGAGTGCGGGCCGGACTGAAAACCAGTGTCGGGCACAGAGCAGTAAAAGCGTGTTTTTATATTACACAATGTTCATAGAATAACTATCGTAAGGATTTGTCATTGATGAAGACTTCTTACATTTATTCCTATCCAAATTAACGAACAACTTTGTGTAATATTTATGTATTATTTTATATATAAAATTATTAACACGTATCATGTTTCTGTATCTCGATTTTTACTGAGCCTGTCCATTTCACGGTCTTATGCTGCTACACAGACTCATTTTATATTGAGTCTGTGTAGCAGCATAAGACCAAGCATTTTATATTATTATAAAACAAAAATTTGTTTTAGTTAGTAACAACATTTTTGTTTTTATAATTAATTATTAAAACCAAACTAGAATATGTATTCTCTTAGGCTCACTATTACTAAAAATGCGTTATTTATGGGAAACTGGTTCCTGTGTTTATTTATTAGTGTTTACTGATGATAAGCCTTTCATTTTTAAATTCCGTTAATTACAGCTTAAGTACTTTATGAATGCTTTGAGAGTGTATTTGTAAACAAGATGAGTTTCGAAGTGGAGACAGAATGTAAAATATCGGCGTGTCGAGTGCGGCCCTCGGCAGCGGCGTGCTCGGAGGAGCAGGCAGCCGGGTCGTTACGTGCGCTCCGCTGATTCCGCGAGTGACACCGACGAGCCTCTCCGACAAATCTCACCCGCAAAAGTGTATTAAATAAAAACACACCTTTTTTCAACTCTCTCGACGACTTTCGAGTGGACAGAATAACGTCATAAAGTTGAGTAGTTTCAATTTCATAAAAATACATGTAAATGTATTGGACCCTGAGGACTTTTAAGTTCTTTTAGAAGGACATTTACGTTTTACATGTTTTGTGTAAAGTTATATTGAATATTGTTATGTAGTATGTGGGTACAATATGCCTATTATAGTACTTAATATGCATGATAAAAGCTGAGTAGTTGAATGATGGGAATGTAATTAGAGACCTGAGTTGAAGGAACGGTGTTTACTACCCAACCAGGAAACGAACACAGCACCTAAGAGGCACCATGAAAACCGGTACGCCACGCGTCCATGGTGGCCGTATTTGTTTTATAATTAATTATTAAAACCAAACTAGAATATGTATTCTCTTAGGCTCACTATTACTAAAAATGCGTTATTTATGGGAAACTGGTTCCTGTGTTTATTTATTAGTGTTTACTGATGATAAGCCTTCATTTTAAAATCAAACCAAATGTTACACTTGATGTCATAAACTATATTAAAATAATACAATGTAAAAGTATTTCATTGGTTTAATACTAATATACATTTACAATGCTACAATACTAATAAACAAAAATTTGTTTTAGTTAGTAACAACATTTTTGTTTTATATAGGGGTAAACTTAAAGTAATTTTCACTTTCCACCAGAGCTGATTTGAGATAACAGTGGTATAAATAGGCTTGATATGCTTACATAAATAAAAATTTCCATCAACTAACATCGAAACTAAACATCAAAAACTAGTACAAACAACAATCAATCATTTATCCCGCATTAATCCATCACTCGACCCCGTAACGCTCCACTTCGAAGACAGGGCCACTGCCAACTAGGCCAAGGGTTCGTACGGAGTCATTGAACACCTACACCACACCAGTCGGTGGACACCTTACAATTTTGTTCCAAGTGCATTAGACTAAACTTCACAAACAATAAACCGACAACAATGTTCTGATATTTTTTGTGCTTAAAAAAATAAATAAAATATCTTCACGCAATTCCCAATACAGGGGTAGACAGAGGTCGAGTCTAGACAATCAAGTCCCTTCGACCCACCTTCCACCGAAGATATTTTCGGGACAACGTGACAGGTGGTGAGCCCGTCGCCTTCTTTATGTCCAAGCCGACGATATTCGTACATAAGTTTTTGAAAAACCCATTGGTACGAGCCTACCAACTGGGGATCGAACTCGGGTCTATTGACTCGAAATTCCGACCACCCAACCACTCGGCTATCGTGACTTTGTGCTTAAAGCTTTATCCATACTATTTTTAATGATGCCAAGTTATCAGAAATTTTATTACGTAATTAGGTACTCCTATTAAAGCTGTTTTCTGACTATGATGAACTTCGTCTTTAACTTTGGACTGAATGAAATTATTGGCATGAATTTAAGGAAATGCTTCAATCTATTTAGAATGTTACTTAATTTAATACTTACTCTATTAGAAACATTGTCCTTAATAAATAACATAGATTATTTTTTAAACATTGATTTTTTAGTAAACACTGTTTTTGTTTGTTTTTTTAAACGAGAAGACGATTCTCCAAATCTAACATAATTGTTTCAAGCTCAGTTTCGCTGAAGAAAACTTCCATCTCCACGGCCGGTGAGACGTTCGCGCGCTCAGGCTTAATTTCGAGCAGGCGCAGAGCGTGAGTAAGACATACCGAGCTTTTCTTATCGGTGAGTCCACGCACCTAAAATTAAATACCAAGAAATTTAATACTCCCTCTAACTAAAATTAAACACAAACTTTGAACAAAAAATGTCTAAAACATGTATTAAAAGAATATATAATAAATAAATATATAGATGGGGACATTTTCACTTATGTTGCTCTCATTCATATGTAAGCAGCCAAAGCACTTGTGGTTTGAAATCAGAAACAAGGAAAGTACCACAAACCCAATACGCACTAGAAAAAATAAATAAATAAATATCGTTATACCATTCCCAATACAGCGGTAGGCACAGTTCTAGACGATTAAGTCCTTTCGACCCACCTTCCATCGAAGATATTTTTGGGACATCGGGACAGTTGGAGAGCCCGTCGCCGTCATTAGTCGGAGAGTCCACGCCAACGATATAAATCGTACATAAGTTTTGAAAACCCATTGGTACGAGCCTACCAACTGGGGATCGAACTCGGGTCTATTGACTCGAAATTCCGACCACCCAACCACTCGGCTATCGTGACTTTGTGCTTAAAGCTTTATCCATACTATTTTTAATGATGCCAAGTTATCAGAAATTTTATTACGTAATTAGGTACTCCTATTAAAGCTGTTTTCTGACTATGATGAACTTCGTCTTTAACTTTGGACTGAATGAAATTATTGGCATGAATTTAAGGAAATGCTTCAATCTATTTAGAATGTTACTTAATTTAATACTTACTCTATTAGAAACATTGTCCTTAATAAATAACATAGATTATTTTTTAAACATTGATTTTTTAGTAAACACTGTTTTTGTTTGTTTTTTTAAACGAGAAGACGATTCTCCAAATCTAACATAATTGTTTCAAGCTCAGTTTCGCTGAAGAAAACTTCCATCTCCACGGCCGGTGAGACGTTCGCGCGCTCAGGCTTAATTTCGAGCAGGCGCAGAGCGTGAGTAAGACATACCGAGCTTTTCTTATCGGTGAGTCCACGCACCTAAAATTAAAAACCAAGAAATTTAATAGTCCCTCTAACTAAAATTAAACACAAACTTTGAACAAAAAATGTCTAAAACATGTATTAAAAGAATATATAATAAATAAATATATAGATGGGGACATTTTCACTTATGTTGCTCTCATTCATATGTAAGCAGCCAAAGCACTTGTGGTTTGAAATCAGAAACAAGGAAAGTACCACAAACCCAATACGCACTAGAAAAATAAATAAATAAATATCGTTATACCATTCCCAATACAGCGGTAGGCACAGTTCTAGACGATTAAGTCCTTTCGACCCACCTTCCATCGAAGATATTTTTGGGACATCGGGACAGTTGGAGAGCCCGTCGCCGTCATTAGTCGGAGAGTCCACGCCAACGATATAAATCGTACATAAGTTTTTTTAAAAAAACCCATTAGTACAAGTCTAGCGGATCGAACTCGGGGCTCCTGACCCGAATTCCGATCACCAAACCACGTGGCTGTCGTGACTTTGAATATACCATAAATTTTACTAATATTATAATGTTATTATTCATTAAATTTATATTAGAAAGACTGAACGAAAGAACTACTGAAAGACCTAAAAAGGAAGAACTGAAATAGCGACATTAAACGGACCTAATATTAGTAAGGAAACGAGGCATGGACTCATTGTGAAACAAAAGTGATGTTTCATCACAATACAAGTAACTGAATTGTCTTGGTCAAGTTGCATTAATTGCGCTACGAAATTCTGCCAAGCTCCCTGCGACTTCTTTCTATTGCCCAATATGAAAAGGTGGTTTGGAAGAAAAAATTCAGCTCAATTGAAGAAGTAATATATAAAAATAAGATTTAAAAAATATGTTGTGAAAACAGACAAGTCGTACTTTTTATATAAGTTTCTTTTCTAATTAGATTAGATTTGGTTACTAATTTTGCTGCAATATTTTATAAATATATTTTAGTTTAAAAACATACCCTGGATAGATACAATGTGGCGCGGCAGACATAGCACTCATCCTGTTCGCGAATATTCCACGCCCCAGCTGGACGCTTGTTAGATTGTTTACCGTGAGTGCTCTGTTGTTTGTGTGTGTGTATGTGCACACACACACACACACACACACACACAGTGTTTCAAATTACAATTCAATACTAGGCAATAACTATCAATTATGATATCATAACAAAACAATCACACCTGTTGCACCACACCGGCGGAGTATAATGTTTGCTGTTGCATGAATAGGCCGGCCGGAACAGTTAAACCGCTTTTTAAAAAAAGGAGATGCTACGGACATTAACAACTATAGACCAATAACACTTGTTCCAATTTTATCAAAAGTATTGCAAAAAGTTACGCATAAAAGAATAAGTAATTTCTTGTCACAACATAATATCCTGATAACTAACTAATATGGTTTTAGAATAAATTTTTCCACGTCACAAGCTTGCTTTTCTTTAGTAAAAACAATTGCTGAGACCTTAAATGACAAAAATCTGACAGTTGGAATATTTCTGGATATGTCAAAGGCCTTTGACTTTCGTGTCACATGAGAGATTACTTAGTAAATTGTGTAAGTATGGTATAAGAGGTAAAGCTCACGAATGGTTAAAAAGCTTTATATCAAATCGAAAACAGTATACAGAAATCTGTACCGTAGCTAAAAATACTTAAATAAAAATAAGATCTTCTTAGTTATAACTAGTGGTGTTCCTCAAGGAAGTGTTTTAGGACCAATTCTGTTCATTATTTATATAAACGTTCTTCCCTTAGCTGTTAATTGTGACCAGATATTATTTGCTGATGACATCACATTGATAGTTAAAAGTAAAGATCATAAAACCTTAGAATCTAAAGATACAAAGGAACTACATAACACGATAAAATGGCTGGAAGAGAACCACTTAAGGATTAATTTAGATAAAACTAAAGTCAATCAGTTTCTAAGTTATAATTCCCATAGATCCAACTTAAATATTAAATATAATCAAAAGATCCTCCCGACAGTAGAATGTAACAATTTTCTTGGGATTATAATTGACCAAAACCTAAATTGGAAAAACCACATCAGAGGTATCTGCTTGAAAATAGATAAATTCATTTTTGCTCTTCTACGCGTGAAGGCAACTGTCTCTAAAAACGTTGCCTTATTTTTATACCACAATTCAACAGATATCGATAAAGTATTTAAAGTACAGAAAAAATGTGTCCGAATACTATATGGTGCAGAATTCTTAGAACACTGTAAGCCTCTATTTAAAGTGCTCAAAATTCTACCGTTGTCGTGTTTATATATATATGAAATATCAATATTTGTTAAAAGGCACCCTCAGTTATTTCCCTTACATGACAAAGTTTAAAAAAAAATTAAAGCAGGTATCCAAATAAATTATATATACCTAAACATAGGTTGCACTTGTTTAGCAATAATGCATTTTGCATGGCAATAAAAATTTATAATAAAATTCCCGACAGTATAAAAACCTTGCCAATAACTTTATTTAAAAATAGGTTATTTGCTTGGCTACTTGGTCATTGTTTTTACTCAACACAGTAGTTTCTTTTGCACAGACTTAGTGATTGATTTAACTAATGTGTGAATAATAGTAGTACTAGTAGTAGTAGTAGTTTTAAATTAAAATTATTAATATTAAGAACATTATGTAATTACAGCCATTAAAATACACAAAGTAGAGGTGTTTCCATGTAATTGGTTTTAATTGTTCTGTGTGGACTTTTTTAAACTTATTTGTTCTTTTTTAATTTATAATTGACATGACAATCGGATATCAGCTCTCAGTGTTAAATGTATGAATAATTATTTTTTTTTACTTTAATTTTGATTCTAAAGAGTATTTGACATATTTTAAATAATTAAATTTAATCTATTTTTTGTATGATATACTACCATCTTAACATGCGTCCTGCAATATTTATTATTTATTTATGCTTTATTGTAAGAAAAGAAAGACAAAGGTTCTTTTATTAATAAATAATAATTAAACTGTAATTCACATGTTACTGTGACATCAAAATCTTATTTCTTACTTAATTGTAATTTTTTTATATGTAATTTAATTTTGTAATGAATTGTATAATCATTGTTATCAATAGTCTCTTACAAATATAGTTAATGTATAATAAATGAATAACATTAAACTGATGACATCGTGTAATAATAATAATTGATGACATACTGACAATTCTATTAAATTTTGCATGCCCATTGCGGTAGAACGTATAGATATAAACCAAATTATCAACACCTGTAAATGTACTATGTTCTTGCAAATAAATAATTTGAATTTGAAAGGAAAACCATTAATACAGTTAATAATTAATGGATTCTTTATTTTTTACATTATAAAGTACCTATGTGACCAACTTATTTTGATTATTTTTTTCATAATTTATAATGATTGACGAGTATTTTATTACTAGGTAACGTATTTTATCAGAGATCACGCCCAAACAGAAAAACTTTGAACATAAAATCCTACAAATATTATTAATGCGATAGTTCATGAGTACTACTACTCTCCGTCTTACTTTCTCTAGTATACATAAGGATTTTTTGTGGTTAATCATAGTGTTAGTCTCAAGAAGACCTTTTCCTTGCATACAACAAGCACAAGCTTGGCAGCATCGTTCACTCTTTAATTACCAAATATACAACCGATGCATTTATGCCTTTGCCGCGCCGAACAATAACTGCAATATTTATTTATTTATAGACTTTATTGTTTCATCTTAAAAATAAGGTAGCAAAGGGCGGACTTAATGCCTATTGGCATTCTCTGCCAGTCAACCCGTGGCGTGGCAAAATATAGTGGCAGGTCCATCAATAAAAAAATATAAAGGCACTAATTTAGAATAAATTGTAAATAAACAAAAATACATATTATAATATATATATATACATATATATATATATATATATATATATATATATATATATATATATATATATATATATATATATATATATATATATGTATTTTTGTTTATTTACAGTATATGTATTTCATATATCACATGAAATACAATGAATATACTACATATATACATGCGATATATATATATATATATATATATATATATATATATATATATATATATATATATATATATATATATATATAAAGTACTAAATATTATAAATTGTCATTCTAAGAATGGTAGCTGATAAGAGGGTGAAGTTGCAAAGAGTAGATAAGATTCTAGAGTGACGCCTCTGTTGAAGAGTAAGCCATTTAAGGCGAATACGAAATTCAGATCTGTGGTCGTACTTTGCGGCTAATTTCATTTACTTGTCTAATCCCACTTTAGCGTTTTATCCATATATAGGCCTAGATTTCTCACCGTATCCGAGAATGGAATTAAACTACCATTGTAGCTAATAGTAGGCAGGCTTTCTAGATCAATTCTTGCCAGTATTCTAGAGCTACCTATTAGTATGGCGTGACACTTGGCTGGATTGACACTAATATCAAAACGCAATCACCAATCAAAGATTACATTAAGGTTTTTGTTAAGCTTATTCACTGCGTTGGCCAGGTCGTCTACATCAGATTGTACATAAATTTGTAGATCATCTGCGTACAGATGGTACGCACAGTCGAAGTTGGAGGCGATAGAGTCAATGAGAACTGAAAAAAGTATTGGAGAAAGAATTCCGCCTTGTGGAACGCCGGTTTCTAGATTCAACCATTGGGAAGTTCTTTGCCCCACTTGAGTTGACTGTTGGCGTTCGCGAAGATAAGAAGAGAACCAATCTAAGGCTGAAGGAGAAAATCTAAGATATGAAAGGACTGACAGAAGGATATCATGGTCGACTGTGTTAAAAGCGTTGGAAAAATCCATGTTGATGTTATCAATACCCACGGCCGTAGATTTTATTGCCGTGGCAGCCTTTCTGACCTCTTCCTGATCCACTGGCGAAAAATTAAAAATTAAGGTGTGTGGTGATTGGATACTAGCAACGTTAGCTATGGTTTGAGATCGGATTACTGGGTCCATAGCGGAAGAGGATACAAAATGCATATTAACAGAATCAAGAGAAAGAGAAAGACCACATTGTAAAATAGGTGTCTTACCCACACCAATCGATTTTATAAATTTCCACACACCATTAGTTGGCAAATTGCAAATATTATTATGGACATAGCGGCGTTTAGCATTGCGTACCATCTGATTGCACCTGTTTCTGGCGAATTTAAAAGCAGTCCAGTTATCCACAGTTCGCTTCCTTTTGAATCTTAGGAAGGCCTTGAATGAGCTTGTCCGAGTTTACTCTAGAGAAATTGCGTATATGCAGGAAAGTTGGACTATTCTTATGACGCTTAAGCTTATAAGAAGCATAGATGAGATCATGACGAGAGAAACCCGGCGCTGGAAATAGTCCGCATTTTACTACGTGATCAGAAGACGCTGTAATTATGAGGTCAATCAAAGAATCATCTGCATCAATATTATGATGTGCGGCCTCTAAAGGAAGGATGGAGAAATTAACAGACTCAATGATTGAACGAAGCTTGACTTACACTACTCCAAGAATGATTTTAATGCCCTTAACATCAAGTTCAGCAAACAAATACTCTGATCTGGCCGAATAAGATGAGGGAGATGCCGTAACAATCTTGTGAGAAATTGATTTATGCAAATATATGGCAACACCACCTCCCCTTTTATCAATGCGATCATTCCTGATAAGCACATATCCCGGCAAGGGATATAACGTAGATTGCAAAGAAGGCTTAACCCAACTTTCTGATACTAAAATAGCATGTACATTATCATCAGAGAATGAAGCTTCCAGTTCAGAATAGTGACTAGGAATACTTTGGGCGTTTATATGGCAGATATTCAAATATTTATCTGTCGAAGAAAAAACTGTCTTCAGCAGGACATTTAAGTTGGGTGTGCTATCACTTGCCGTAATATTATGCCGTAGCAAGTCTTTGCAAGGTTAAGATTCCTAATTTTTATAAATATTCTAAAACAATGGTTCAGTAGGTAGGTCTATACGATCCTTAGCATAAATTATAGGAAAGTCTATGTCCAGCAGTGAGCTTCAAAATGCTAATATGTATGTAGTAATCAAATTTTATCTTCGCTTGCCTATATATAGATTGAGACAGAAAAATCTATACACATAAATAAAATTAGAGTGTCTGTTTGAAATATTGAAACAACCATTTTTTATTACTTTTGTTATTGAAACATTCTCTTTGTTGGTTTTCTTGCGTAGCGCTAGTTGTTTCCTTATTTTGTTTATTTTTTGCGGACAGCAAATTTGTTATAGAGTTATGTACCGCATCCAAAATTTTTTCATTTTGATTTATGTCCAATTCCGTTAGTTCCATGTCCGGTGTTTTTGGAATTATCTTGATATTCTTTACGAGCGATTTGATTTGATTTTTCTGGACCCGAACTTCAATAACTGTCGCACTTTCTTTAGACAATTCGATATATATTTTTTCGCCTTTATCAATGTTTGGATCTAAGGAAGTTTGATTTGTGCGTTCCTTACGTTTAGATGTGTAGTTCATTAGAATTAGAATTCTCACCATCATTTTCGGCTCTAAACTCGTAAACATCTGTTTCCTGTACTGAATAAGTATCGTCTACTGCAGAACGCACGTCCTTTATTTTCAAAACTTTTTCAACATTATGGCAACTTTGACATGCTTTGCAATAGCGATCCACACAACTTTGAAGCGTAGTTATAGTCTTTGTCACTGTACTTAATAATTCCGATGGGCAGTGTGAATTGGTTACAGAGATTGATGGTTTTGTGTTGATTTTGTTCGCAGCGTTTTCGCTAGTAGGAGGTATTTATTTATTCTTTATTGAACATTAGAATAGGTATGCATAAGAACATAACATTAGGTATGCATAAGAACATTACATTAGGTATGCATAAGAATAGGAAGGCAACAAGCAGGTGGCTCACGTGATGGTAAGTGATTAACGCCGCTCATGAACACTTGCAATACCAGAGGAATAGCAGATGCGTTGCCGGCCTTTGAGAAAGGTATAGGCTCTTTTCTTGAAGGTCCCTAAGTCGTATCAGTCCGGAAAAACCGCTGACGGCAGCACATTCCATAAAGTGCAAGTGCTTGGCAGAAAATTCCGCTAAAAACGCACTGTAGTGGAATGCCAAGCATCAAGGTGGTGTTGATGGAATTTTTGACTACGTCGTAAGGTACGATTGTGAAATTCAGTAGCTGGGAATAATCTTGCAAAAAATGCCAGGGGCCGACTAAAGCCGATCAGATAGAGCATGGTCGTCGACGATTCGAGCCGCTTTTCGTTGGATACCGTCAAATGGAAGAAGCCGACAGTAGAGGTGCCCCCGCCCAGAGTTGCGAACGGTACTCCATGTGCGGCCGAACCTGCGCCTTATAAAGTTGCAAGCGGTGGGCCGGCATGAAGTACTGTTGTACTCTACTGAGCATACCAAGCTTTTTAGAGGCGAATTTGGCCTTACCTTGCAAATGACCGCGAAACTGAACGTTGCTCGATATGTCGACGCCAAGGATTTCGAGGTGACACGACGAAGGGTTACTTTTTAGCGGTAAACGCGCAAAATCGTGTCTTTTTAGGGTGGAATCCCAATCCGAGATTTTGTCTAACAAAATTTTGACATCGGACACAAGTTTGTTCTGGTATTCGTCGACGTGTTCCCGAGAAATAATGGCACGGCCGGTGTATAAGGCATCACCAGTGCTGTCGTCTGAATTGCAATGAATGTTACTAATTTCGCTACAAATCATCGATATGCATAAGAAACAGGTTTGGCGATAGCGCACTGCCTTGTGGGACACCAGCGTTCACAGACTCGGATTCTGAGCATGCACCGTCAACTAAGACCTTGATGCTCCGGTCTGTGAGAAAACTAGTGACCCAATTGCAAAATTTCTCGGGAAGCCCATATGACGAAAGCTTCTAGAGAAGCGCTTTGTGCCGTACCCGATCGAAGGCTTTCGCTATGTCTAAACTAACTGCCTGGGCCTCCCCTCGCTCTGTACTGCCTCCGCCCATCGGTGAGTGAGGTAAACAAGAAGATCACCAGCTGAGCGAACCTGACGGAAGCCGTACTGGCAGTCTGCAAAGCTGTCTTCCATGCCTCCAGGACGACGCCTAGAGAGTAGGAGTAACGAAAAAGGCACGTTAGAACCGATGCTAACTCGGGAGCACACATTCTCGACACAATAGGGGGGATTCCATCGTGTCCATGGACTTTTGGATGTCCAGGCAGAGAAGTTCTTTGCGCAGTGAGCTCTGAAAGAACCGGATATCCGGCATAGAACACTCACTGCACAGGATGGTCGGCGGTTAGTTCCCCCGGCCATCGAGAGTAGAGTTGGACTCAAAAAGAGAACCTAGAAGATCGGCTTTATCCTTTGCGTCATGGGCTAGCGAGTTGTCCTCCCTGTGCAAAGATGGTAATAACGGCTGTCTGAAATTCCCTTGGACAGCCTTGGCGAGGCACCAGAACGCATGAGTTCCTGAAGGAAGACGAACTCGTATGACTCCGTCGCCGTCTTAATGTCCAAGTCAACGATATAATTCATATTAAATTTTTGAATAAACCCATTGGTACGAGCCTGCCACCTCGGAATCGAACTCGGGTCTCTTGCCTCCGAATTCCGTGACTCATAATGATCCGAATGACTCCGAATTCCGTGATCGTGACAAAATAATAACTTAACAAAGTGAATATGAAAATTACCTAGTAAACTAACGGGACATCCGACACTTTAATCAAATCAAACTAACGTGTAAATGAGAACAAACTATATTTATATTTTTCATAAAATAGCTCAATTGTTATATGCCATATTAGCTTTTACAGATTTACATCGATGAAAACCGTTTATGTGCAGTATGTTGTTAATGACTATGTCAGATTAGATTAGAAGTATAAACAATACAGCGAAGCAACTGGCTTTTTTATGAGAGAAAATACTAAGCAAAATAGTTGAAAACCTTAATGCATACAATGAAATCGTAAATTATGAATCAAAATAAAAATCACGATAGCCGAGTGGTTGGGTGGTCGGAATTTCGAGTCAAGAGACCCGAGTTCGATCCCCAGTTGGTAGGCTCGTACCAATGGGTTTTTCATAAACTAATGTACGAATTTCGTTGGCTTGGACATAAAGACGGCGACGGGCTCACCACCTGTCACGTTGTCCGTACATAAGTTCGTACATAAGTTTATTATTAAGTCACGATAGCCGAGTTGTTGGGTGTTCGAAATTTCGAGTCGAGAGACCCGAGTTCGATCCCCAGGTGGCAGTACCAATGAGTTTTTCAAAAACTTATGTACGAATTTCATTTCATTCATCGTGCTTGGACATAAAGGCGGCGACGGGCTCACCACCTGTCCCGTTGTCCCGAAAATATCTTCGGTGGAAGGTGGGTCAAAGGGACTTAATTGTCTAGACTTGACCTCTGTCTAACCCTGTATTGGGAATTGCGTGAAGATATTTAATTTTTTTAATTTTATTATGAATCAAAATACGTGTATAGCAGATTTGGTGTACCACAAGGTAGCATACTTGGGCCACTTCTATTTCTATTTTATATTAATGATCTTCCTGACGTGACAAAAAAAATATGACATTATATGCTGATGATATTTCAATTTTGATAAATTCTAATAATAATTGTGACACTAATTTATTACAAAATGACATGAACAATAATCTTGACATTAACATTAGCAAAACTTAGAACTAGAACTTAATAATCTTGACATTAACATTAGCAAAACTAAATTTATTCATTTTATTAATAGAAATGAACATGGACACGAAAAAATAATGAATATCCAGTACAATGCACAAACAATACACATGGTTGAAGAAACATCTTTTCTGGGATTCAAATCGATACAAATTGTACCTGGAAATCACATTTCCGATTTACACGTTTTAAAGTCACGATAGCTGAGTGGTTGGGTGGTCGGAATTTCGAGTCAAGAGACCCGAGTTCGATCCCCAGGTGGCAGTACCAATGAGTTTTTCAAAAACTTATGTACGAATTTCATTTCATTCATCGTGCTTGGACATAAAGAGGGCGACGGACTCACCACCTGTCCCGTTGTCCCGAAAATATCTTAGGTGGAAGGTGGGTAGAAGGGACTTAATTGTCTAGACTAGACCTCTGTCTAACCCTGTATTGGGAATTGCGTGAAGATATTTAATTTTTTTTAAATTTTATTATGAATCAAAATACGTGTATAGCAGATTTGGTGTACCACAAGGTAGCATACTTGGGCCACTTCTATTTCTATTTTATATTAATGATCTTCCTGACGTGACAAAAAAAATATGACATTATATGCTGATGATATTTCAATTTTGATAAATTCTAATAATAATTGTGACACTAATTTATTACAAAATGACATGAACAATAATCTTGACATTAACATTAGCAAAACTTAGAACTAGAACTTAATAATCTTGACATTAACATTAGCAAAACTAAATTTATTTTTTTATTAATAGAAATGAACATGGACACGAAAAAATAATGAATATCCAGTACAATGCACAAACAATACACATGGTTGAAGAAACATCTTTTCTGGGATTCAAATCGATACAAATTGTACCTGGAAATCACATTTCCGATTTACACGTTTTAAAGTCACGATAGCCGAGTGGTTGGGTGGTCGGAATTTCGAGTCAAGAGACCCGAGTTCGATCCCCAGGTGGCGGGCTCGTACCAATGGGTTTTTTCTAAAACCTATGTACGAATTACATCGTTGGCTTGGACATAAAGACGGCTACGGGTTCACCACCTGTCACGTTGTCCCGAAAATATCTTCGGTGGAAGGTGGGTCGAAGGGACTTAATTGTCTAGACTAGACCTCTGTCTACCCCTGTATTGGGAATTGCGTGAAGATATTTTATTTTTTTTAAATTTTATTATGAATCAAAATACGTGTATAGCAGATTTGGTGTACCACAAGGTAGCATACTTGGGCCACTTCTATTTCTATTTTATATTAATGATCTTCCTGACGTGACAAAAAAAATATGACATTATATGCTGATGATATTTCAATTTTGATAAATTCTAATAATAATTGTGACACTAATTTATTACAAAATGACATGAACAATAATCTTGACATTAACATTAGCAAAACTTAGAACTAGAACTTAATAATCTTGACATTAACATTAGCAAAACTAAATTTATTTTTTATTAATAGAAATAAACATGGACACGAAAAATAATGAATATCCAGTACAATGCACAAACAATACACATGGTTGAAGAAACATCTTTTCTGGGATTCAAATCGATACAAATTGTACCTGGAAATCACATTTCCGATTTACACGTTTTAAAGTCACGATAGCCGAGTGGTTGGGTGGTCGGAATTTCGAGTCAAGAGACCTGAGTTCGATCCCCAGGTGGCAGTACCAATGAGTTTTTCAAAACTTATGTACGAATTTCATTTCATTCATCGTGCTTGGACATAAAGACGGCTACGGGTTCACCACCTGTCACGTTGTCCCGAAAATATCTTCGGTGGAAGGTGGGTCGAAGGGACTTAATTGTTCAGACTAGACCTCTGTCTACCCCTGTATTGGGAATTGCGTGAAGATATTTTCTTTTTTTATTAATAGAAATAAACATGGACACGAAAAATAATGAATATCCAGTACAATGCACAAACAATACACATGGTTGAAGAAACATCTTTTCTGGGATTCAAATCGATACAAATTGTACCTGGAAATCACATTTCCGATTTACACGTTTTAAAGTCACGATAGCTGAGTGGTTGGGTGGTCGGAATTTCGAGTCAAGAGACCCGAGTTCGATCCCCAGGTGGCGGGCTCGTCCCAATGGGTTTTTTCTAAAACCTATGTACGAATTACATCGTTGGCTTGGACATAAAGACGGCTACGGGTTCACCACCTGTCACGTTGTCCCGAAAATATCTTCGGTGGAAGGTGGGTCGAAGGGACTTAATTGTCTAGACTAGACCTCTGTCTACCCCTGTATTGGGAATTGCGTGAAGATATTTTCTTTTTTTTTATTAATAGAAATAAACATGGACACGAAAAAATAATGAATATCCAGTACAATGCACAAACAATACACATGGTTGAAGAAATATCTTTTCTGGGAATTCAAATCGATAGAAATTGTACCTGGAAATCACATGAAGATAAAATTTTGTCTTCTTGCGTAGTCTTGCGTAGGCTAGCTAAAGTATCTTATATACATAAAGTATCTATAAGTATGGATACTGCGCTCAAAGCATACAATGGATATATTTATTCAATAATTAACTACGGAATTTTAATTTGGGGAAACTCTTCATACATAAATAGGGCTTTCCTTGCACAAAAAAAGTGTGTTCGTGCAATGTGTCTTAAAAAAAACTTAAAGTCATGACACTTCCCTGTATATATATTTTTGAAGTAGCCAAATTTGTAAGATATAATCCTGATATTTTTCTAACTTTAGCAGATGTTAACCATTCAAATATTTTAGAAACCAAAATAAACTTATTCTTAACAAGATACCCAAAACAAAATTGTTTCTCAACAATTGCTACGCAGTGTGCGTAAAAATATATAATGCATTGCCTAATGAAAATAAGTCGCATAATAAGAAAAGATTTAAAAATGTTCTAAAAAAATGGTTAATTGATAAGATGTTTTACTCAATAAAAGAATTATTTGATGAACGTTGACAATAAGACTACTATTTGACAATTACTGAATACTAAAATAACTAAAAGTCTTCTTTAAATTTGTATAACGGATTAATTCAATCTAAATTCAGAACAGAACAAATTTCTTTATATGATTATTGTACAATGTTTATTTTAATTGTTTTACTTTTTTATTGTTTGCCTGAATCCAATAACAATTTAATTTTCGAATATAGATCAATATTTAATTACATAATTTGTACGCCAGAAATCGTTAATATGATGAGATCTTATGTAATGTTATTGTGTCAACCTGTATACTCACATTATACAAATAAATAAATAAATAAAATAAATAAATAAATAAAAATAAACGTACCCTATTAATTCCCGTTTCTTCAAATATTAAACTTTGTCTTTAATTATAAGTATGTATTTACATAAATATTTATCAACAGCCCGCATAATTATTTGAAGAGAAAAATACGGTATTCTATTATAATTAAAAAATTTGAAAAAAAAATATTTAGCCATTAATGTTGTGTACCTCAATATTAAATAACTATTGAATAATTGAAAATTACGGTTAATATTGACTGTAAACAATATTAAAATGTTACTTAAAAAATTAAGTAAATAGAGAACGTTTCGACTCGTTCTCGTTTAGTACAATTCTTCCTAGACCAATTTGTAGTTTATTACTTATTAAAATTATATTGGCGAAACATAAAAAAGCGAAATTAATAATTACCTGGCGGTGGTGAAGGTGGTTGTGATGGTGGTGGCGGTGGAAGTTGTGGTTTTGATTTGCCGTTAGCTTTAACACCTGTTGTAGTTTTTCAAGCATGGTCGATCATCTACTAAAACGAAGTCTGGATTATTTGATTGCAAGTTCGTTTTCTTATCTCCGAAATTTCGGTTTTTAGCGATATTTCCTTGTAACTTCCTTGTTTGTGATCTTAATTGCATGTTTAATTTATTAGTTACCACTGGTTTCTTTACAGGTATGTTTTCATCTTTCCCACTTGCATCACTTTTTCTTATAGGCATTACTATGGTATTACTTACAGGAATAGTCTTGAGTCTTTTAAGTACCACTACAGGCCGCAAGTGTGGATGAAGATCTAAAAAAAAAGTCTGAATTATATTACAAGCAAACTAAACATTTATAAAAAGCCAAAAAATTATCATAAATGGTATGTTATATGACTAGGTGATGACGGCACTTATTAACGTAGTAACGTAGGTGACGAAGAGAGAGAGAGAGAAGCCTTGAAAATTCAATTAATTATTACATTTATTTAACTTACATTCATTTATTAACTTAAATTACATAAACGTTTAGCATAAATATGCTTTAAAAATAAATTATATCGTACCATTTGATTTTTTTTTTCTATTCGTCACTCACGCCATACTCCACAAGCATAAAATTCCGCGTTTACTAAATATTACTGTAATTAATTCCATATATAAGCAAACAATATTAGTAATATTTTTACATAACATTTTTTTACACAAACTCTACTATGCGTCGGACACAAGAAAAAAAAATATATAGTTCGTATTTAAACGTCTCTAGAAATATGTGTCAATTTGATCGCGATTGAAAGGTTATTGCAAACTTATTGTAGGTAATGGATTAGCCATGACATACAAAAAGACCGCCGCGATACACTGTTAATATCAATCGCAGTTATTCGTTAAAACCATATAAAGTAGGGATAATTTTAATGTACATTACATAGCGATGGTAAACAACACACTTATGCGAGAACTCTTACAATTTCATTCATCTGGTGTAGACATTCCTGATAAACTCATATTTTATACTTTGTTCGATCTTCGTCGTTTTTCAATAATCTTAGAGTAGCCTTTTAAAATACCTTTATTTTGACATTTCACTTTCATACATATAACTAATGTCCCACCGCCGATCTAAAACTTGTTAGTTTAGCTACTTTCTAACAATTACTAAAAACATTAAAGAATACCTGTATGTTTACTGCAATTAGAGGGCATCAGAGGGGGAATCATTTAGTTGTTTAAGGGAGTTGGAGAGAGGGGGGGTCTCGGCAAATATCACACAATTTTTTTCTAATAGAAACAACAAAATCATACGATTTTACTGAAATGCATATGATTTTACTGAAAATCATATGGACATGTTGGTTCTAATAGTCTCTTGAGACCGTGTCAATAACCAAGTCAGGAGGTATTAGTAGGAGGAGGATATTTTTATGCCCGCAGGAGATATTATTACTAACACAGATGCACTCTTGCCCCTGCCACCTTGAGAGGCAGGGGTGGACGTTAACGTCGATATAGGCTGCTATACTAACAAGTCTTGTGACTGGCCGGGATTGGCAGTCGGTGTTGGCGAGAGGCTTCCGCCTTATTGGGTGGAGGTCAGGGAAAAGGGAAATAGGATACTACTATGACAGGAAAAGGGTCATGTCTGCAGAAGGTAGAGCAGTTCGGGGTCACATACTCATAGTGATTCCTACAGTACCGGACGATAGCTGAAGGAAGCACCCTCTGAACAATCGAATTTCTATGGCAATGATCTCAAAACGATACTTCAGGAAAACCAGTCCGTAGAAAAAAAAGGGCTTGTTGTGCACTACGTTAGAAACTTTAGAAATCATCGCTTATTAACTGTAAATGTCACTTAAAGTTTTGCTGATTTTTAAAAATTTTCGTATCTTCACGCCATTCCCAATAAAGGGGTAAAAACAGAGGTTTTGGCAATTAAGTCCTTTCGACCCATCTTACACCGAAGACATTTTATAGGACAACGTGACAGGTGGTGAGCCCGTCGCCGTCTTTATGTACAAGCCAATGACATAAATCGTACGTAAGATTTTTGAAAAACCCATTTGAATGAGCCTAGGGGTTAGAACTCGGGTCTTTTGGTTCGAATTTCGATCACCACTCGGCCATCGTGACTATCGTAATGCCTATAGGTGCCTATTTGTAGCGAAATAGCGCAAAAACAGTGAATATTTCTTGCGTCTCCACTCTTTCCACTCCATATGTGTTTATTGAATAGAATGCAACTTAATAAAAGTTTATTATCCAAGTAAGTTAAGCAATTTTATTGATTTTTAAAGCATATTTATGCTCAACTTTTGTTATTAAATTAAAAATCTTGTAAAAAAAATTCAAGTAAGTTTAATATTCAAAATCAATTCCGACCAGATTCCAAATTTAAATAAAATTATGTATTGCCAGAATGTTGACTCTACTTTCAAAATATAAGTATAATTTATTGTTTGTAATAATAATATAGAACACTAACCTCCATATAACTGAGAACTTCCGGCCTCTGTTTCACGTCCTAAAAGAATGAAAACAGTACACGTATATATTTACATTTTTTTTATATGAAATGGACGATTCAGTACAGTCTAACTATTTTCTTACTGTGGTTGCCGAAAGAGGTTGAGAAAGGTTGATAACCGTGGTAGAGCCACGCATCAGCTTTTGTTGTTGCATGAATGGGCCGGCTCGACCGGGGAAGTACCACGACCTCACAGAATACCGGCATGAAGTAGAAGTCTAACAAACCTCCGAGTTTCGACTGGTGAGTTCAGGTAGGTGCTCCCCCAATTCTGGGGGAGGGGGTGTCACTCTAAGGCTGGCAACGCATCTGTTATGCCTCTGGTATTGCGGGTGTTCATGGGCGGCGGTAATCACTTACCATCACGTGACCCACCTGCTCGTTTGCCTCCCTTTTCTATAAAAAAAGAGACTTAGGGAAAAGGCTTTAAAAAAGAAAAAGCTATCGACAAATAGAGGGAAAAATATCACAAAAATACCAGAATAATATTAAGCGGACTGTGGGACAGAGGAATCTAATGTGTGACGTTTCTGATAAAGCGATCGGAAATCTGTTTACGATTTCACTGAAACGTGGTAATCATGGCACGGGAGGAGTCTATTCCCTATAGCGGACTTTTGAGATTAAACATTTTATTATAACAATCTCGTTTTAATACTAACTAATACGAAATTTCTAACAATTACAAAAAACATTAAAGAATACCTGTATGTTTACTGCAATTAGAGGGCGTCCATAAATTACGAGAGGTGTTTAAGGGGGGGAGGGGGTCGAGTCAAATCTCATCTAATCTTACGTTGGAGAGAGGGGGGGTCTCGGCAAATATCACACAATTTTTTTCTGATAGAAACAACAAAAATATACGATTTTACTGAAATGCAGATGATTTTACTGAAAATCATATGGACATGTTGGTTCCAATAGTCTCTTGAGACAGTCCATGATTCTCCATGGAATGAATTAGAATATATAATCTTTTTTTAATCACAGTAGTTACGATTTAAGTATTCTATTGTTAAATTTTTATTACACTTATAATTAAACTCTCAGCAATACTGATTACTAGTCTTAACTAGTCGTAAAATTTTTTTTTTCTTTTTACAATACCAATGCAACGCGTTTACGTAACAAACCCACATTTTGAAAAATCTCACGTGAGATTGGGGGATGGGGGAGGGGGTTGAATAAAACCTCACGACATCTCACCAGGGGGGGAGGGAGCTACAGAAAATTAAAAAAAAACACCTAACGTAATTTATGGTCGCCCCCTTATTTTACAAATTGAATCCTCATTTCCTGTTTATATATTTATAAAACACATAAATATATAAAAATAAAACATATTTATAAAGCAAAACACATAAATATATAAAAATAAAACATATTTATAAAGCAAAACACATAAATATATAAAAATAAAACATATTTATAAAGCAAAACACATAAATATATAAAAATAAAACATATTTATAAAGCAAAACACATAAATATATAAAAATAAAACATATTTATAAAGCAAAACACATAAATATATAAAAATAAAACATATTTATAAAGCAAAACACATAAATATATAAAAATAAAACATATTTATAAAGCAAAACACATAAATATATAAAAATAAAACATATTTATAAAGCAAAACACATAAATATATAAAAATAAAACATATTTATAAAGCAAAACACATAAATATATAAAAATAAAACATATTTATAAAGCAAAACACATAAATATATATAATATTTACACATTGATTGTGTAAAACATAAATAACGGAATAGTTTATGAATACTTTAAAGGATTGCCAATGCGCAACTATGGGATTGCGATCGTAAGTTGATGATCCGACATCGTTCAAATGTTTTATATTTTTATTAACTTTCGAGACGTGCAAAAACTGCATCAAAAGAATGGCCTACTAATATATATATATATATATATATATATATATATATATATATATATATATATATATATATATATATATATATATATATATATATATATATATATATATATATATATATATATATATATATATATATATATATATATATATATATATATATATATATATATATATATATATATATATATATATATATATATATATATATATATATATATATATATATATATATATATATATATATATATATATATATATATATATATATATATATATATATATATATATATATATATATATATATATATATATATATATATATATATATATATATATATATATATATATATATATATATATATATATATATATATATATATATATATATATATATATATATATATATATATATATATATATATATATATATATATATATATATATATATATATATATATATATATATATATATATATATATATATATATATATATATATATATATATATATATATATATATATATATATATATATATATATATATATATATATATATATATATATATATATATATATATATATATATATATATATATATATATATATATATATATATATATATATATATATATATATATATATATATATATATATATATATATATATATATATATATATATATATATATATATATATATATATATATATATATATATATATATATATATATATATATATATATATATATATATATATATATATATATATATATATATATATATATATATATATATATATATATATATATATATATATATATATATATATATATATATATATATATATATATATATATATATATATATATATATATATATATATATATATATATATATATATATATATATATATATATATATATATATATATATATATATATATATATATATATATATATATATATATATATATATATATATATATATATATATATATATATATATATATATATATATATATACGCAATGATCGGATTGGGGCGGCTGGGGGAGGCGTTGCCATATATCTTCGCTCTTATATCCCTTTTACCATTGTCAATAAGTCGGCGCAACCTCCGCCTTCTGATGCTGGTGAACACCTGATGATACAAATTTCCCTCTCTGGTCGCAATGTTCTGTTAGGTGTTTACTATTCTCCGTCACTGCGTATACTTCCCTTCTTTTGAAAAGCTAGTCGAGGAATTAATACCATTATATGACCATACCATTATCATGGGTGACTTCAACACATGTCTACTTAAACATGATTCTCGTTCTAATTCGTTAACAGATATTGTTATCAGTAGTAATTTATCTATTCTTCCTTCAGCTGCAACCCATCATTTTCCAAATTGTCAGCCATCCCTTCTGGATGTGGTAATAGGCTCTTCTTCAGCTCATGTCGAGAAGCACGGCCAGTGCTCAGCGGATGAGTTCTCATATCACGAATTATTATTTCTCTCGTATAAAATACGACCTCCCAAAGAAAAACCAAAAATTCTTCTTCAGCGTAATTTTAGTGGAATGGATTTGGAATCTTTGCGTAATGATGCGCGAGATGCTGACTGGCATGAGGTTTTAGGCGCTGAATTAATTGATGAAAAATAGACCGTTTCAATGGTATCTTAACGAAACTCTATAATAGTCATGCTCCTGTGCGAGCGGTCAGAATGAAACACCTTCCTGCACATTGGACAGAGCAAATACGTGCTGAAATGCATAAAAAACTTACTGCAAAAGTTAGATATAAACGCACACCGTCTTTCGAGAATAAGTTAAGGCTCACTGCGGCATGAAATCACTGCAATAGGGTGTGTAGGGATGCACAACGCCGATTTATTCACAAATCTGTCAAGGACAATGATCCTACGAAAGTATGGTCATTCCTTCGGTCACTAGGAGTTGGAAAGTCCAAACATGATAATATTCCTAAAGATTTAGATTTAAATACATTAAACATTCATTTCTCTACTTCTTCCAATTTTGATGTACCAATGAAAAGTCAAACTTTAGATTCAATTTCTTCTTTACCAACTCCTGACTTTTCGTCTTTCTCGTTTCGCCAATTTACTGATTCTGATGTTAAAAAGAGTATATCATCTATTACATCAAATGCAGTCGGGTGTGATAACATCAGTAAAAAATGATAGTCCCCATCCTTGATTATCCACATCCTAACCCACTTGCTTAACTTTTCGATCGCTGAGGGAATTTTTCCAAAAGCGTGGAAGGAAGCATAAGTGATTCCTTTACCAAAAAAACCAAAATTCTTCTTCAGCGTAATTTTAGTGGAATGGATTTGGAATCTTTGCGTAATGATGCGCGAGATGCTGACTGGCATGAGGTTTTAGGCGCTGAATTAATTGATGAAAAATAGACCGTTTCAATGGTATCTTAACGAAACTCTATAATAGTCATGCTCCTGTGCGAGCGGTCAGAATGAAACACCTTCCTGCACATTGGACAGAGCAAATACGTGCTGAAATGCATAAAAAACTTACTGCAAAAGTTAGATATAAACGCACACCCTCTTTCGAGAATAAGTTAAGGAACACTGCGGCAAGAAATCACTGCAATAGGGTGTGTAGGGATGCACAACGCCGATTTATTCACAAATCTGTCA
Source organism: Sericinus montela (assembly GCA_029286605.1). Taxonomy (NCBI): domain Eukaryota; kingdom Metazoa; phylum Arthropoda; class Insecta; order Lepidoptera; family Papilionidae; genus Sericinus; species Sericinus montela. The sequence continues at coordinate 2,053,906 of JAGSMR010000067.1, read as the reverse complement.
AGGACTATGATCCTACGAAAGTATGGTCATTCCTTCGGTCACTGGGAGTTGGAAAGTCCAAACATGATAATATTCCTACAGATTTAGATTTAAATTCATTAAACATTAATTTCTCTACTTTTTTCAATTTTGATGGACCAATGAAGTCAAACTTTAGATTCAATTTCTTCTTTACTAACTCCTGACTTTCCGTCTTTCTCGTTTCGCCAATTTACTGATTCTGATGTTAAAAAGAGTATATCATTTATTACATCAAACGCAGTCGGGTATGATAACATCAGTAAAAAAATGATAGTCCCCATCCTTGATGACATTATCCACATCCTAATCCACTTGCTTAACTTCTCGATCGCTGAGGGAACTTATCCAAAAGCGTGGAAGGAAGCACAAGTGATTCCTTTACCAAAAAAAAACCAATCCATTAACGTTTTCCGACTATTGTCCTACCTCAATTCTACCTTTTCTCTCAAAAGTCCTAGAGCGCCTTGTACAGCAGCAACTCTGCATCTTTCGGAACACCAATAACCTTTTAAATCCTTACCAGTCTGGTTTCCGCCCAGGTCACAGCACTTCCACTGCTCTCATTAACATTACTGATGATATCAGACTTGGCATGGATAATAAAGAGGTCACTGTACTGGCATTGCTGGATTTCAGTAATGACTTTAACAATATTGATTTTGATATATTAGTAGCCCTATTATGCTCTCTTAACATATCTCCAACAGCAAATGGCTGGTTCGTAGTTACCGTAGTTCGTAGTTTTCGTAGCCAGCAACGTATTTGCATTGACGACTCATTTTCGTCTTGGTGTCAACTAACTGCTGGCGTACCACAGGGCGGCGTTTGGTCTCCTATTCTTTTTGCAATATTTATTAACTCCATCTGCAATTAACTATCTTCTTCCTACCACCTTTACGCAGATGATTTACAGATTTATACACGAGTTCCTCTTGAACATTTACCTGAAGCTATTGCCTCCATTAGCTCATTCACATTGCAGGCAACCAAACTGTGGAATTCTCTTCCTACCTCTAGCCGACAAGCTAGCTAAATCCCTTCCTGTTTTCAAATCCCTAGTTGCTGAACACTATCTGTCAACTCTAACTAGTCATCCCACTAATAAATTAAATTATCTTATAAAATATCATGTATAATTATCCATACTTATAATTATATATCTATCTCTATTTTTAAATTCAGGTTTATATAATATGTAAGTATATGTAGTTTTTGTATATATAATATTACTTGTTTTGTTTTCATCTATTTATATGTACACCACCGTCTTATTATGCTATAATTCCTGTCCATCCAAAGGTTGCCTGGAAGAGATCACTTTTAGTGATAAGGCCGCCCATTGTACTGTTGTCTATCTTTGTTTTCTCTCTGTGATTTTTATGTTTGGTGTACAATAAAGTTATATTTAATTTAATTTAAGGTACGATGGTGAAATTCAGCGGCTGGGATTAATCCGAACAATTCCTCGGAGCACTAACACAGAACACCCCTTAGTAAATCTTGTAAAAAATGCAAAGAGATGCAACGTCTCTTCGCAATGCCAGGAATCTAGCCGTATAGTTCATATAAAATTATAAATGTTTAAATAGATATAATAAAATGGCAAACCCTTCTTTACGGAAGAAGTTTATGTACAGCAAAGGACTTTTACAAAGCGATATGTGTAATCAAAGCGGTATAATAAAAGAGAACTAGATAATTAACATGTCCTACAACATGCTTATATATTTATTTTGTTTTTATTCTTTTAAAACAACAAGTATCTAACTTGTTTTTTTACAAGTATAAACAAATTTAAACTAGTATTATTAAGGTCAGGAAATATTAAATTCATGCGTTGGCAATACAAAAACATTTAACGCCAAAATTTCATACGCGAAGTATTATTTTTATTTATTTATCAATTTGAATTATAAAATAATAACATTAATTTTAATGCGCATGTGTTTCTTACTCTTACGCCATGATTCAAATGACCTGTGAGTTTCAGTGTAAAGTAGGATCAAAAATAAAAATAATACTTCGATATATTTAGATATATGCATGCAACGAGTGAAAAATGAGCCTTAGTACAAAGTTTACTAAGTTTACCTGGAATTGGTGAACTTTTTCCTTTCTTTTTTGGAGGTTCATCATCGCTGCTTATAGAAACTGCAGATTCTTCTGAAATGGAATGTCTTAGCTTCTGAAACTTGTTTTAAATGTCTTTGTACAGTACTATGAAATCACAGAAAAACAAATACTAATCAAGAATATGAACTATGTTAAACTAAATATTATGTCTGTTCAGTTGTTTTGGCGTGATTGAGTACTTTCAATTACATGTTTGGACAAGCGTCTAAACATGTAAATTGAAATTTTGACGTTTTGCTTTTACATTTAAATAATATGAATAGGAGTAGTATGACATCATTCAAATAAATATTCTGTTTTAAAAAGCTAATTTCGTTACATGGACTCATCACTAAATAGACTCAAACATTTACCAGTATGTTCACACTATCGCCAGACTCAAATAAATAAAAAAATATATAATAATATAGCGATACGAGAAAAGCCACGAAAACTGGAAGATCGCAATTTGTTTTCTATTCAACAGAAGACCTGACTACGAACACCAGATGAAGGTCTATATATTATATTATGCCTTAATTTATATTCGAAAATTTTTATTTACAAACATTTTACATTTACATATTTATATTAAAATAAAGTTTAATTTAATTAAAAAAAAAAAAATAATACTTCGATATATTTAGATATATGCATGCAACGAGTGAAAAATGAGCCTTAGTACAAAGTTTACTAAGTTTACCTGGAATTGGTGAACTTTTTCCTTTCTTTTTTGGAGGTTCATCATCGCTGCTTATAGAAACTGCAGATTCTTCTGAAATGGAATGTCTTAGCTTCTGAAACTTGTTTTAAATGTCTTTGTACAGTACTATGAAATCACAGAAAAACAAATACTAATCAAGAATATGAACTATGTTAAACTAAATATTATGTCTGTTCAGTTGTTTTGGCGTGATTGAGTACTTTCAATTTACATGTTTGGACAAGCGTCCAAACATGTAAATTGAAATTTTGACGTTTTGCTTTTACATTTAAATAATATGAATAGGAGTAGTATGACATCATTCAAATAAATATTCTGTTTTAAAAAGCTAATTTCGTTACATGGACTCATCACTAAATAGACTCAAACATTTACCAGTATGTTCACACTATCGCCAGACTCAAATAAATAAAAAAATATATAATAATATAGCGATACGAGAAAAGCCACGAAAACTGGAAGATCGCAATTTGTTTTCTATTCAACAGAAGACCTGACTACGAACACCAGATGAAGGTCTATATATTATATTATGCCTTAATTTATATTCGAAAATTTTTATTTACAAACATTTTACATTTACATATTTATATTAAAATAAAGTTTAATTTAATTTAAAAAAAAAAACATTTTTCTCTTCAAATTAACAATCTCGCTCGCTTTTTAACAATCGCTAATATTTACAAAGAAGTTCTCTTATAGATAAACTTTGAGAGTAGCTTCTTTGTAAATATAAATTGACACCTTGTTGCCTCCATCTCAGTTTGTGAGGAGGTATGCATAAGAATAGGAAGGCAAACAAGCAGGTGGTTCACGTGATGGTAAGTGATTACCGCCGCTCATGAACACCTGCAATTCCAGAGGAATAGCAGATGCGTTGTTGCCGGCCTTTGAGAAAGGTATAGGCTCTTTTCTTGAAGGTCCCAAGTCGTGTAAGTCCGGAAAAACCGCTGACGGCAGCACATTCCATAAAGTGCAAGTGCTTGGCAGAAAATTCCGCTAAAAACGCACTGTAGTGGAATGCCAAGCATCAAGGTGGTGTTGATGGAATTTTTGAATATGTCGTAAGGTACGATTGTGAAATTCAGTGGCTGGGAATAATCCGAATAATTCCTCGGAGCATTCCCCGTAGTACATCTTGCGAAAAATGCCAGGGGCCAACTAAAGCCGATCAGATAGAGCATGGTCGTCGACGATTCGAGCCGCTTTTCGTTGGATACCGTCAAATGGAAAGAGCCGACAGTAGAGGTGCCCCCGCCCAGAGTTGCGAACGGTACTCCATGTGCGGCCGAACCTGCGCCTTATAAAGTTGCAAGCGGTGGGCCGGCATGAAGTACTGTTGTACTCTACTGAGCACACCAAGCTTTTTAGAGGCGAATTTGCCCTTCCCTTGCAAATGACCGCGAAACTGAACGTTGCTCGATTGTCGACGCCAAGGATTCCGAGGTGACACGACGAAGGGTTTCTTTTTAGCGGTAAAGGCTCAAAATCGTGTCTTTTTAGTGTTGAATCCCAATCCGAGATTTTGTCTAACAAAATTCTGACATCGGACACAAGTTTGTTCTGGTATTCGTCAACGTGTTCCCGAGAAATAATGGCACGGCCGGTGTATAAGGCATCACCAGTGCTGTCGTCTGAATTGCAATGAATGTTACTAATTTGCAACAAATCATCGATATGCAGAAGAAACAGGTTTGGCGATAGCGCACAGCCGTGTGGGACACCAGCGTTCACAGACTTGGATTCCGAGCATGCACCGTCAACTACGACCTTGACGCTCCGGTCTGTGAGAAAACTAGTGAACCAATTGCAAAATTTCTCGGGAAGCCCATATGACGGAAGCTTCTAGAGAAGCGTTTTGTGCCATACCCGATTGAAGGCTTTCGCTATGTCTAAACTAACTGCCTGGGTCTCCCCTCGCCCTGTACTACCGCCGCTCATGAACACCTGCAATTCCAGAGAAATAGCAGATGCGTTGTTGCCGGCCTTTGAGAAAGGTATAGGCTCTTTTCTTGAAGGTCCCAAGTCGTGTAAGTCCGGAAAAACCGCTGACGGCAGCACATTCCATAAAGTGCAAGTGCTTGGCAGAAAATTCCGCTAAAAACGCACTGTAGTGGAATGCCAAGCATCAAGGTGGTGTTGATGGAATTTTTGAATATGTCGTAAGGTACGATTGTGAAATTCAGTGGCTGGGAATAATCCGAATAATTCCTCGGAGCATTCCCCGTTGTACATCTTGCAAAAAATGCCAGGGGCCAACTAAAGCCGATCAGATAGAGCATGGTCGTCGACGATTCGAGCCGCTTTTCGTTGGATACCGTCAAATGGAAAGAGCCGACAGTAGAGGTGCCCCCCGCCCAGAGTTGCGAACGGTACTCCATGTGCGGCCGAACCTGCGCCTTATAAAGTTGCAAGCGGTGGGCCGGCATGAAGTACTGTTGTACTCTACTGAGCACACCAAGCTTTTTAGAGGCGAATTTGCCCTTCCCTTGCAAATGACCGCGAAACTGAACGTTGCTCGATTGTCGACGCCAAGGATTCCGAGGTGACACGACGAAGGGTTTCTTTTTAGCGGTAAAGGCTCAAAATCGTGTCTTTTTAGTGTTGAATCCCAATCCGAGATTTTGTCTAACAAAATTCTGACATCGGACACAAGTTTGTTCTGGTATTCGTCAACGTGTTCCTGAGAAATAATGGCACGGCTGGTGTATAAGGCATCACCAGTGCTGTCGTCTGAATTGCAATGAATGTTACTAATTTGCAACAAATCATCGATATGCAGAAGAAACAGGTTTGGCGATAGCGCACAGCCGTGTGGGACACCAGCGTTCACAGACTTGATTCCGAGCATGCACCGTCAACTACGACCTTGACGCTCCGGTCTGTGAGAAAACTAGTGAACTAATTGCAAAATTTCGGGAAGCCCATATGACGGAAGCTTCTAGAGAAGCGTTTTGTGCCATACCCGATCGAAGGCTTTCGCTATGTCTAAACTAACTGCCTGGGTCTCCTCGCCCTGTACTACCGCCGCTCATGAACACCTGCAATTCCAGAGAAATAGCAGATGCGTTGTTGCCGGCCTTTGAGAAAGGTATAGGCTCTTTTCTTGAAGGTCCCAAGTCGTGTAAGTCCGAAAACCGCTGACGGCAGCACATTCCATAAAGTGCAAGTGCTTGGCAGAAAATTCCGCTAAAAACGCACTGTAGTGGAATGCCAAGCATCAAGGTGGTGTTGATGGAATTTTGAATATGTCGTAAGGTACGATTGTGAAATTCAGTGGCTGGGAATAATCCGAATAATTCCTCGGAGCATTCCCCGTTGTACATCTTGCAAAATGCCAGGGGCCAACTAAAGCCGATCAGATAGAGCATGGTCGTCGACGATTCGAGCCGCTTTTCGTTGGATACCGTCAAATGGAAAGAGCTGACAGCAGAGGTGCCCCGCCCAGAGTTGCGAACGGTACTCCATGTGCGGCCGAACCTGCGCCTTATAAAGTTGCAAGCGGTGGGCCGGCATGAAGTACTGTTGTACTCTACTGAGCACACCAAGCTTTTTAGAGGCGAATTTGCTCCTTCCCTTGCAAATGACCGCGAAACTGAACGTTGCTCGATTGTCGACGCCAAGGATTCCGAGGTGACACGACGAAGGGTTTCTTTTAGCGGTAAAGGCTCAAAATCGTGTCTTTTTAGTGTTGAATCCCAATCCGAGATTTTGTCTAACAAAATTTTGACATCGGACACAAGTTTGTTCTGGTATTCGTCAACGTGTTCCTGAGAAATAATGGCACGGCTGGTGTATAAGGCATCACCAGTGCTGTCGTCTGAATTGCAATGAATGTTACTAATTTGCAACAAATCATCGATATGCAGAAGAAACAGGTTTGGCGATAGCGCACAGCCGTGTGGGACACCAGCGTTCACAGACTTGATTCCGGAGCATGCACCGTCAACTACGACCTTGACGCTCCGGTCTGTGAGAAAACTAGTGAACCAATTGCAAAATTTCTCGGGAAGCCCATATGACGGAAGCTTCTAGAGAAGCGTTTTGTGCCATACCCGATCGAAGGCTTTCGCTATGTCTAAACTAACTGCCTGGGTCTCCCCTCGCCCTGTACTACCGCCGCTCATAGGTGAGTGAGGTAAACAAGAAGATCACCAGCTGAGCGACCCTGACGGAAGCCGTACTGGCAGTCTGCAAAGCTGTATTCCATGCCTTCAGGACGACGCCTAGAGAGTATGAGTAACGAAAAAAGCAAGTTAAAACCGATGCCAACTCGGGAGCACACATCCTCGACACAATAGGGGGGATTCCATCGTGTCCATGGACTTTTGGATGTCCAGGCAGAGAAGTTCTTTGCGCAGTGAGCTCTGAAAGAACCGGATATCCGGCATAGAACACTCACTGCACAGGATGGTCGGCGGTTAGTTCCCCCGACCATCGAGAGTCGAGTTGGACTCAAAAAGAGAACCTAGAAGAACGGCTTTCTCCTTTGCGTCATGGGCTAGCGAGTTGCCCTCCCTGTGCAAAGATGGTAGTGATGGCTGACTGAAATTCCCTTGACAGCCTTTGGCGTGGCACCAGAACGCACGAGTTCCTGAAGGAAGACGAACTAGTGTGACCTCGTGGCCGTCTTAATGTCCAAGTCAACGATATAATTCATAGGCTAAAATTTTGACATCGGACACAAGTTTGTTCTGGTATTCGTCAACGTGTTCCTCGAGAAATAATGGCACGGCCGGTGTATAAGGCATCACCAGTGCTGTCGTCTGAATTGCAATGAATGTTACTAATTTGCAACAAATCATCGATATGCAGAAGAAACAGGTTTGGCGATAGCGCACAGCCGTGTGGGACACCAGCGTTCACAGACTTGGATTCCGAGCATGCACCGTCAACTACGACCTTGACGCTCCGGTCTGTGAGAAAACTAGTGAACCAATTGCAAAATTTCTCGGGAAGCCCATATGACGGAAGCTTCTAGAGAAGCGTTTTGTGCCATACCCGATTGAAGGCTTTCGCTATGTCTAAACTAACTGCCTGGGTCTCCCCTCGCCCTGTACTACCGCCGCCCATAGGTGAGTGAGGTAAACAAGAAGATCACCAGCTGAGCGACCCTGACGGAAGCCGTACTGGCAGTCTGCAAAGCTGTATTCCATGCCTTCAGGACGACGCCTAGAGAGTATGAGTAACGAAAAAAGCAAGTTAAAACCGATGCCAACTCGGGAGCACACATCCTCGACACAATAGGGGGGATTCCATCGTGTCCATGGACTTTTGGATGTCCAGGCAGAGAAGTTCTTTGCGCAGTGAGCTCTGAAAGAACCGGATATCCGGCATAGAACACTCACTGCACAGGATGGTCGGCGGTTAGTTCCCCCGACCATCGAGAGTCGAGTTGGACTCAAAAAGAGAACCTAGAAGAACGGCTTTCTCCTTTGCGTCATGGGCTAGCGAGTTGCCCTCCCTGTGCAAAGATGGTAGTGATGGCTGACTGAAATTCCCTTGGACAGCCTTGGCGAGGCACCAGAACGCACGAGTTCCTGAAGGAAGACGAACTAGTGTGACCTCGTGGCCGTCTTAATGTCCAAGTCAACGATATAATTCATATTAAATTTTTGAATAAACTCATTGGTACGAGCCTGCCACCTCGGGATCGAACTCGGGTCTCTTGCCTCCGAATTCCGATTTGTCTCGGCTATCGTGACTAAATAATAACTTAACAAAGTGAATATGAAAATTACCTAGTAAACTAACGGGACATCACATCACACACTTTAATCAAATCAAACTAACGCATAAATGAGAACAAACTATATTTATATTTTTGATAAAATAGCTCTAAGTATGTATTTAGATTAATATTTATCAACAGCCCGCATAATTATTTGAAGAGAAAAATACGGTATTCTATTATAATTAAAAATTAAAAAAAAAAATTTAGCTATTAATGATGTGTACCCCAATTTTAAATAACTTTTGGATAATTGAAAATTACGGTAAATATTGACGGTAAACAATATTAAAATGTTACTTAAAAATTAAGTAAATAGAGAACGTTTCGACTCGTTCTCGTTTAGTAAAATTCTTCCTAGACCAATTTGTAGTTTATTACTTATTAAAATTATATTAGCGAAACATAAAAAAGCGAAATTAATAATTACCTGGCGGTGGTGGTGGCTGTGTAGGTGGTTGTGATGGTGGTGGCGGTGGAAGTTGTGGTTTTGATTTGCCGTTAGCTTTAACACCTGTTGTAGTTTTTCTTTTCCTTGGTGCTGTCTTTTTAGTGAAACATGTGCAATGTCGATTATCTACGAAATTCCGGTTTTTAGCGATGTTTCCTTGTAACTTCCTTGCTTGTGATCTTAATTGCATGTTTAATTTATCAGTTACCACTGGTTTCTTTACAGGTATGTTTTCATCTTTCCCTGTTGCATCACTTTTTCTTTTAGGCATTACTATGGTATTACTTACAAGAGTTGTCCTGAGCCTTTGAAGTACCAGTGCAGGCTGCAAGTGTGGATGAAGATCTGATCTGAGAAAAAAAAGTCTGAATTATATTACAAGCAAACTAAACATTTATAAAAAGCCAAAAAATTATCATAAATGGTAAGTTATATGACTAGGTGATGCCGGCACTTATTAACGTAGTAACGTAGGAAGTGACGAAGAGAGAGAGAAGCCTTGAAAATCAATTAATTAACTACCGACCGATAACTATCTCGAAAAACATAAGACCAAGTGCGTAAACTGGTAATGAATCACAGCGTTTGAAGCGCAAGTTTTCTGGTACTGCGATCGCCAATACGCTGACCAAGCGTGGCTTACGGGAGACGCTTGTCCTGTAGTAACTTTAACAGGCCGTTATTTATGACACGCATAAAAAATCCCATCGCGACTAGCTTGTGCGCGTGCCAGTGCTCATTTACCATAGCCATCTACGAGACCAGTATGGTAAAGCCTTTACATTCGTAAATATTATCTAAAAGCGTTGCCCCGGATCGGCAGAGGTTGCGAGTTCGAATCCCGCCCGTGTCAGTTGAAATTTTAAAAACATTTATTTAACTTTATTAACTTATTACATTTATTCAACTTACATTCATTTATTAACTTAATCACATAAAAGTTTAGCATAAATATGCTTTAAAAATAAATAATATCGTAGTTATGGTTCTCACGATACAGGTTCTTCTAGACTCAAGATTACGGACAACTATGTCAAGTAAATAAATCTTCTTCAATCATAGACAATAGTGATTGCGTATACTTCTTGTAACATGTTAATGTAATGTTTGTCTTGAGGTAAATAAATACTTTCTTTCTTCTTCTTTAATACATTCTAACGCTTTAACCACTAGGTCGATTTTAAAAATTATTTCACCAATAGAAAACTACATTATCAACAAGTTGTTTCTTTTTTATTTAAAGATGATTCCTACTAAAATAATAAGGTATCAAAAAATTTATCTGTATAAGGAAAATTTGTCTGTTGCAGTAGTATATTTTGTTGTTTGTTAGAACATTTTGATTAATATCCATTTGACACATAACCTTAAACATTAAGTACAGCTGGGGAACCGTCAAGCAAAAACTCGATGAAATCAGCGCACGTCTGCCACGTTATTAATAGCGATAATTATTCCATAAGAAACTGTCTGCCACCACGGTAATGTTGCATTTCAAGTGTCATTTGAACTATAGCGCGTCAGAAATGTTTAAAAAATGATTGGTACTGCATTATGCACACATGTCTGTCTCTTGGGCTGATACTCACAGTCACAATGCTATGCGTCGAACTCAATAAAAACAGCTGTAAAGTACCGAAGATCGAAGATGCCGACATCCAAGTATGAACAAGATCTACTACGGGGAGTGCTCCGAGGAATTGTTCGGATGATTCCCAGCCGCTGAATTTCACCACCACTTTGATGCTTGGCATTCCACCACAGTGCGTTTTCCGCGGAATTTTCTGCCAGGCACTTGCACTTTATGGAATGTGCTACCGTCAGCGATTTTTCCGGACCGATACGACTTAGGGACCTTCAAGAAACGTGCCTCCACTGCTATTCCTCCGGTATTGCAGGTGTTCATGGGCGGCGGTAATCACTTACGATCACGTGAGCCACCTGCTCGTTTGCCTCCCTATTCTATGAAAAAAAACCTGTCCTATGCCCGGCGAAAATTAAATATTTTAAGTTTTTGTTCTGATTTAAAAAATTGTATATGATGAATAAAAATGCAATAAAAAGGACCGAGAAAAATAGTTTGCCAGAAAGCGTTTGCGTTGCGTATTGACAGCGTTTCAAAAATGTTCCAAAAAAAACGTGTACTATAGTATTTAATGTCTGCCTCGTGGACAAGTGTTAAGGTGTGTTACAAAAACAAACAAAATCGAAGAAGTAGACATCCCGGTCTCTGATATTATAAAGGCAGACCATTTGATTTTTTTCTAGTCGTCACTCACGCCATACTCCACAAGCATAAAATTCCGCGTTTACTAAATATTACTGTAATTAATTACATATATAAGCAAACAATATTAGTAATATTTTACATAACATTTTTTACACAAACTCTACTATGCGTCGGACACAAGAAAAAAAACTTGATCCTTTAACGTAATTTGAAAGGAGAATTGTCTTTCGTAGTACATAAGTATTATTTCCACCGATGATGGAAGGCTTATCTACTGTATGTTGGAATAAGATTTGTTCAAATACGCATAGTTCGTATTTAAACGTCTCTAGAAATATGTGTCAATTTGATCGCGATTGAAAGGTTATTGCAAACTTATTGAAGGTAATGGATTAGCCATGACATACAAAAAGACCGCCGCGATACACTGTTAATATCAATCGCAGTTATTCGTTAAAACCATATAAAGTAGGGATAATTTTCATGTACATTACATAGCGATGGTAAATAACACACTTATGCGAGAAGTTTTACTGACTACGTTTCGGAATAAAAAATCGTGGCGAATGGATGAGATCTGAACACCTGATTTGAAAACAAACTGTGTCGAGAAGATTTTTAACTAAATTAGTATTTGGAACAACTTCGACTCTTCTATCAACACTAACGATGACACATACCAGCACGAGCCTACAGAGAGGACGTGTTTAAAGTTTATCCAAACAATATTTGCATTGATTTAATTAAATCCCAGTCGTAAGCAGTTAAATTGTTTAAATTACGTACCGTTCTAATTATGTGTGAAGCAACATTAGTGAATAGTATTGCTACCGGTGATTTTCTTGTCCCTTTGGGTAAAAGATATTAGTTCTGCAATTTACACTAATACAAACTGCATGTCGGTAAGCCGTACAAGCATATGATATGAGTTTATTAAGATCACCAACTGTAAGAGACATGGCCAATGCATTAAGTAGCTCTCAACCAAATTTAGTGAATGAACCTGAAGTTTTACTGACTACGTTTCGGAATAAAAAATCGTGGCGAATGGATGAGATCTGAACACCTGATTTGAAAACAAACAAAATCGAAGAAGTAGACATCCTGGTCTCTGATATTATAAAGGCAGACCATTTGATTTTTTTTCTAGTCGTCACTCACGCCATACTCCACAAGCATAAAATTCCGCGTTTACTAAATATTACTGTAATTAATTACATATATAAGCAAACAATATTAGTAATATTTTACATAAAATTTTTACACAACTCTACTATGCGTCGGACACAAGAAAAAAACTTGATCCTTTAACGTAATTTGAAAGGAGAATTGTCTTTCGTAGTACATAAATTAATAAGTATTATTTCCACCGATGATGGAAGGCTTATCTACTGTATGTTGGAATAAGATTTGTTCAAATACGCATAGTTCGTATTTAAACGTCTCTAGAAATATGTGTCAATTTGATCGCGATTGAAAGGTTATTGCAAACTTATTGTAGGTAATGGATTAGCCATGACATACAAAAAGACCGCCGCGATACACTGTTAATATCAATCGCAGTTATTCGTTAAAACCATATAAAGTAGGGATAATTTTAATGTACATTACATAGCCATGGTAAATAACACACTTATGCGAGAACTCTTACAATTTCATTCATCTGGTGTAGACATTCCTGATAAACTCATATTTTATTTTTTGTTCGATCTTCGTCGTTTTTCAATAATCTTAGAGTAGCCTTTTAAAATACCTTTATTTTGACATTTCACTTTCATACATATAACTAATGCCCCACCGCCGATCTAAAACTTGTTACTGTATTGTACTGTAGCTAAATTTGGAACTAGGAACTATATTAGTGTACTATGGCAGAAAAATTTGTTCCTTAACTCGCTCCCTAGATTCTTATGACAAAACCATGAGTGACAACATAATGAAGTTTCAAAAGCTGCGTTATACGACTGTCAATACGTTAAAACATATACACAACATATGAAAGATAATGCATTGCTCGAAAAGAAACGGAAGGGATAGTAAGGAAGGAATTGCAACGGAAAGAATGCGAGGAGGGATTTTCAAGTCAAATTCAAACTTTCATACATTGATTGGTATTTTATGTTAATATTTTTTTAATGAAAAATATTAATGCACAAATGTCATCAAGCATTAGAAACAACTCAACTAAAGTTATGAAGGTTTACATTACGACGGAAGGATAACCAATGAACAACAAAATTTTTCAGCACTAATACAACATAAATTCTAAATTATATGCAACTTAATAACCCAGCACAACGAGTTCAGAGTATCGAGATCAGAATAGCGAAATTCTATAAAGGAATCTAAAACAATGTTGGTTTCACTTACTTTGAAAACAAACTATGTCGAGAAGATTTTTAACTAAATTAGTATTTGGAACAACTTCGACTCTTCTATCAACACTAACGATGACACATACCAGCACGAGCCTACAGAGAGGACGTGTTTAAAGTTTATCCAAACAATATTTGCATTGATTTAATTAAATCCCAGTCGTAAGCAGTTAAATTGTTTAAATTACGTACCGTTCTAATTATGTGTGAAGCAACATTAGTGAATAGTATTGCTACCGGTGATTTTCTTGTCCCTTTGGGTAAAAGATATTAGTTCTGCAATTTACACTAATACAAACTGCATGTCGGTAAGCCGTACAAGCATATGATATGAGTTTATTAAGATCACCAACTGTAAGAGACATGGCCAATGCATTAAGTAGCTCTCAACCAAATTTAGTGAATGAACCTGAAGTTTTACTGACTACGTTTCGGAATAAAAAATCGTGGCGAATGGATGAGATCTGAACACCTGATTTGAAAACAAATAACGGACATGATGACTAAGTTAATGACTACAAGCAAAGCTCAAACCGAAAATATAAATAAGCTTTGCCAAGATGTGTCAGATATAAAAAATCAGGTCAACAATATTGGAAACACGCTGGAAAAAGTTATCACAAAACAGAATGCCCTAAAGACCAATTTGAAAAATATAGAAAGGACAGTTAATTTTACGGAGGTTCAGGTAAAAAATTGGAAACAGATGTTATCCTATTAAAACAGCTGTAAAGTACCGAAGATCGAAGATGCCGACATCCAAGTATGAACAAGATCTTCTACGGGGAGTGCTCCGAGGAATTGTTCGGATGATTCCCAGCCGCTGAATTTCACCACCACTTTGATGCTTGGCATTCCACCACAGTGCGTTTTCCGCGGAATTTTCTGCCAGGCACTTGCACTTTATGGAATGTGCTACCGTCAGCGATTTTTCCGGACCGATACGACTTAGGGACCTTCAAGAAACGTGCCTCCTCTGCTATTCCTCCGGTATTGCAGGTGTTCATGGGCGGCGGTAATCACTTACCATCACGTGAGCCACCTGCTCGTTTGCCTCCCTATTCTATGAAAAAAAACCTGTCCTATGCCCGGCGAAAATTAAATATTTTAAGTTTTTGTTCTGATTTAAAAAATTGTATATGATGAATAAAAATACAATAAATAGGACCGAGAAAAATAGTTTGCCAGAAAGCGTTTGCGTTGCGTATTGACAGCGTTTCAAAAATGTTCCAAAAAAAACGTGTACTATAGTATTTAATGTCTGCCTCGTGGACAAGTGTTAAGGTGTGTTACAAAAACAAACAAAATCGAAGAAGTAGACATCCCGGTCTCTGATATTATAAAGGCAGACCATTTGATTTTTTTCTAGTCGTCACTCACGCCATACTCCACAAGCATAAAATTCCGCGTTTACTAAATATTACTGTAATTAATTACATATATAAGCAAACAATATTAGTAATATTTTTACATAAAATTTTTTTACACAAACTCTACTATGCGTCGGACACAAGAAAAAAAAACTTGATCCTTTAACGTAATTTGAAGAATGTCTTTCGTAGTACATAAATTAATAAGTATTATTTCCACCGATGATGGAAGGCTTATCTACTGTATGTTGGAATAAGATTTGTTCAAATACGCATAGTTCGTATTTAAACGTCTCTAGAAATATGTGTCAATTTGATCGCGATTGAAAGGTTATTGCAAACTTATTGTAGGTAATGGATTAGCCATGACATACAAAAAGACCGCCGCGATACACTGTTAATATCAATCGCAGTTATTCGTTAAAACCATATAAAGTAGGGATAATTTTCATGTACATTACATAGCGATGGTAAATAACACACTTATGCGAGAACTCTTACAATTTCATTCATCTGGTGTAGACATTCCTGATAAACTCATATTTTATTTTTTGTTCGATCTTCGTCGTTTTTAAATAATCTTAGTAGCCTTTTAAAATACCTTTATTTTGACATTACTCTTTGATACATATAACTAATGCCCCACGGCCGATCTAAAACTTGTTACTGTATTGTACTGTAGTTAAATTTGGAACTAGGAACTATATTAGTGTACTATGGCAGAAAAATTTGTTCCTTAACTCGCTTCCTAGATTCTTATGACAAAACCATGAGTGACAACATAATGAAGTTTCAAAAGCTGCGTTATACGACTGTCAATACGTTAAAACATATACACAACATATGAAAGATAATGCATTGCTCGAAAAGGAACGGAAGGGATAGTAAGGAAGGAATTGCAACGGAAAGGATGCGAGGAGGGATTTTCAAGCCAAATTCAAACTCTATTCATTTTCATACATTGATTGGTATTTTATACATTATTTCCACCGATGATGGAAGGCTTATCTACTGTATGTTGAATAAGATTTGTTCAAATACGCATAGTTCGTATTTAAACGTCTCTAGAAATATGTGTCAATTTGATCGCGATTGAAAGGTTATTGCAAACTTATTGTAGGTAATGGATTAGCCATGACATACAAAAGACCGCCGCGATACACTGTTAATATCAATCGCAGTTATTCGTTAAAACCATATAAAGTAGGGATAATTTTAATGTACATTACATAGCGATGGTAAATAACACACTTATGCGAGAACTCTTACAATTTCATTCATCTGGTGTAGACATTCCTGATAAACTCATATTTTATGTCTGTTCAGTTGTTTTGGCGTGATTGAGTATTAATTTACATGTTTGGACAAGCGTCCAAACATGTAAATTGAAATTTTGACGTTTTGCTTTACATTTAAATAATATGAATAGGAGTAGTATGACATCATTCAAATAAATATTCTGTTTTAAAAAGCTAATTTCGTTACATGGACTCATCACTAAATAGACTCAAACATTTGCCAGTATGTTCACACTATCGCCAGACTCAAATAAATAAAAAAATATATAATAATATAGCGATACGAGAAAAGCCACGAAAACTGGAAGATCGCAATTTGTTTTCTATTCAACAGAAGACCTGACTACGAACACCAGATGAAGGTCTATATATTATATTATGCCTTAATTTATATTCGAAAATTTTTATTTACAAACATTTTACATTTACATATTTATATTAAAATAAAGTTTAATTTAATTTAAAAAAAAAAAAAAAAAAAAATTTTTCTTCAAATTAACAATCTCGCTCGCTTTTAATATCGTTAATATTTACAAAGAAGTTCTCTTTATAGATAAACTTTGAGAGTAGCTTCTTTGTAAATATAAATTGACACCTTGTTGCCTCCATCTCAGTTTGTGAGGAGGTATGCATAAGAATAGGAAGGTAAACAAGCAGGTGGCTCACGTGATGGTAAGTGATTACCGCTGCTCATGAACACCTGCAATTCCAGAGGAATAGCAGATGCGTTGTTGCCGGCCTTTGAGAAAGGTATAGGCTCTTTTCTTGAAGGTCCCAAGTCGTGTAAGTCCGAAAACTGCTGACGGCAGCACATTCCATAAAGTGCAAGTGCTTGGCAGAAAATTCCGCTAAAAACGCACTGTAGTGGAATGCCAAGCATCAAGGTGGTGTTGATGGAATTTTTGAATATGTCGTAAGGTACGATTGTGAAATTCAGTGGCTGGGAATAATCCGAATAATTCCTCGGAGCATTCCCCGTAGTACATCTTGCGAAAAATGCCAGGGGCCAACTAAAGCCGATCAGATAGAGCATGGTCGTCGACGATTCGAGCCGCTTTTCGTTGGATACCGTCAAATGGAAAGAGCCGACAGTAGAGGTGCCCCCGCCCAGAGTTGCGAACGGTACTCCATGTGCGGCCGAACCTGCGCCTTATAAAGTTGCAAGCGGTGGGCCGGCATGAAGTACTGTTGTACTCTACTGAGCACACCAAGCTTTTTAGAGGCGAATTTGCCCTTCCCTTGCAAATGACCGCGAAACTGAACGTTGCTCGATTGTCGACGCCAAGGATTCCGAGGTGACACGACGAAGGGTTTCTTTTTAGCGGTAAAGGCTCAAAATCGTGTCTTTTTAGTGAAACATGTGCAATGTCGATTATCTACGAAATTCCGGTTTTAGCGATGTTTCCTTTGTAACTTCCTTTGCTTGTGATCTTAATTGCATGTTTAATTTATCAGTTACCACTGGTTTCTTTACAGGTATGTTTTCATCTTTCCCTGTTGCATCACTTTTTCTTTTAGGCATTACTATGGTATTACTTACAAGAGTTGTCCTGAGCCTTTGAAGTACCAGTGCAGGCTGCAAGTGTGGATGAAGATCTGATCTGAGAAAAAAAAGTCTGAATTATATTACAAGCAAACTAAACATTTATAAAAAGCCAAAAAATTATCATAAATGGTAAGTTATATGACTAGGTGATGCCGGCACTTATTAACGTAGTAACGTAGGAAGTGACGAAGAGAGAGAGGAGCCTTGAAAATCAATTAATTAACTACCGACCGATAACTATCTCGAAAAACATAAGACCAAGTGCGTAAACTGGTAATGAATCACAGCGTTTGAAGCGCAAGTTTTCTGGTACTGCGATCGCCAATACGCTGGCCAAGCGTGGCTTACGGGAGACGCTTGTCCTGTAGTAACTTTAACAGGCCGTTATTTATGACACGCATAAAAAATCCCATCGCGACTAGCTTGTGCGCGTGCCAGTGCTCATTTACCATAGCCATCTACGAGACCAGTATGGTAAAGCCTTTACATTCGTAAATATTATCTAAAAGCGTTGCCCCGGATCGGCAGAGGTTGCGAGTTCGAATCCCGCCCGTGTCAGTTGAAATTTTAAAAACATTTATTTAACTTTATTAACTTATTACATTTATTCAACTTACATTCATTTATTAACTTAATCACATAAAAGTTTAGCATAAATATGCTTTAAAAATAAATAATATCGTAGTTATGGTTCTCACGATACAGGTTCTTCTAGACTCAAGATTACGGACAACTATGTCAAGTAAATAAATCTTCTTCAATCATAGACAATAGTGATTGCGTATACTTCTTGTAACATGTTAATGTAATGTTTGTCTTGAGGTAAATAAATACTTTCTTTCTTCTTTAATACATTCTAACGCTTTAACCACTAGGTCGATTTTAAAAATTATTTCACCAATAGAAAACTACATTATCAACAAGTTGTTTCTTTTTTATTTAAAGATGATTCCTACTAAAATAATAAGGTATCAAAAAATTTATCTGTATAAGGAAAATTTGTCTGTTGCAGTAGTATATTTTGTTGTTTGTTAGAAATTTTTAAAAACATTTATTTAACTTTATTAACTTATTACATTTATTTAACTTTATTAACTTATTACATTTATTTAACTTTATTAACTTATTACATTTATTCAACTTACATTCATTTATTAACTTAATCACATAAAAGTTTAGCATAAATATGCTTTAAAAATAAATAATATCGTAGTTATGGTTCTCACGATACAGGTTCTTCTAGACTCAAGATTACGGACAACTATGTCAAGTAAATAAATCTTCTTCAATCATAGACAATAGTGATTGCGTATACTTCTTGTAACATGTTAATGTAATGTTTGTCTTGAGGTAAATAAATACTTTCTTTCTTCTTCTTTAATACATTCTAACGCTTTAACCACTAGGTCGATTTTAAAAATTATTTCACCAATAGAAAACTACATTATCAACAAGTTGTTTCTTTTTTATTTAAAGATGATTCCTACTAAAATAATAAGGTATCAAAAAATTTATCTGTATAAGGAAAATTTGTCTGTTGCAGTAGTATATTTTGTTGTTTGTTAGAACATTTTGGTTAATATCCATTTGACACATAACCTTAAACATTAAGTACAGCTGGGGAACCGTCAAGCAAAAACTCGATGAAATCAGCGCACGTCTGCCACGTTATTAATAGCGATAATTATTCCATAAGAAACTGTCTGCCACCACGGTAATGTTGCATTTCAAGTGTCATTTGAACTATAGCGCGTCAGAAATGTTTAAAAAATAAATAATATCGTAGTTATGGTTCTCACGATACAGGTTCTTCTAGACTCAAGATTACGGACAACTATGTCAAGTAAATAAATCTTCTTCAATCATAGACAATAGTGATTGCGTATACTTCTTGTAACATGTTAATGTAATGTTTGTCTTGAGGTAAATAAATACTTTCTTTCTTCTTCTTTAATACATTCTAACGCTTTAACCACTAGGTCGATTTTAAAAATTATTTCCACCGATGATGGAAGGCTTATCTACTGTATGTTGAATAAGATTTGTTCAAATACGCATAGTTCGTATTTAAACGTCTCTAGAAATATGTGTCAATTTGATCGCGATTGAAAGGTTATTGCAAACTTATTGTAGGTAATGGATTAGCCATGACATACAAAAAGACCGCCGCGATACACTGTTAATATCAATCGCAGTTATTCGTTAAAACCATATAAAGTAGGGATAATTTTAATGTACATTACATAGCCATGGTAACAACACACTTATGCGAGAACTCTTACAATTTCATTCATCTGGTGTAGACATTCCTGATAAACTCATATTTTATTTTTGTTCGATCTTCGTCGTTTTTCAATAATCTTAGAGTAGCCTTTTAAAATACCTTTATTTTGACATTTCACTTTCATACATATAACTAATGCCCCACCGCCGATCTAAAAACTTGTTACTGTATTGTACTGTAGCTAAATTTGGAACTAGGAACTATATTAGTGTACTATGGCAGAAAAATTTGTTCCTTAACTCGCTTCCTAGATTCTTATGACAAAACCATGAGTGACAACATAATGAAGTTTCAAAAGCTGCGTTATACGACTGTCAATACGTTAAAACATATACACAACATATGAAAGATAATGCATTGCTCGAAAAGAAACGGAAGGGATAGTAAGGAAGGAATTGCAACGGAAAGAATGCGAGGAGGGATTTTCAAGCCAAATTCAAACTCTATTCATTTTCATACATTGATTGGTATTTTATGTTAATATTTTTTAATGAAAATATTAATGCACAAATGTCATCAAGCATTAGAAACAACTCAACTAAAGTTATGAAGGTTTACATTACGACGGAAGGATAACCAATGAACAACAAAATTTTTCAGCACTAATACAACATAAATTCTAAATTATTTCACCAATAGAAAACTACATTATCAACAAGTTGTTTTTTATTTAAAGATGATTCCTACTAAAATAATAAGGTATCAAAAATTTATCTGTATAAGGAAAATTTGTCTGTTGCAGTAGTATATTTTGTTGTTTGTTAGAACATTTTGATTAATATCCATTTGACACATAACCTTAAACATTAAGTACAGCTGGGGAACCGTCCAGCAAAACTCGATGAAATCAGCGCACGTCTGCCACGTTATTAATAGCGATAATTATTCCATAAGAAACTGTCTGCCACCACGGTAATGTTGCATTTCAAGTGTCATTTGAACTATAGCGTCAGAAATGTTTAAAAATGATTGGTACTGCATTATGCACACATGTCTGTCTCTTGGGCTGATACTCACAGTCACAATGCTATGCGTCGAACTCAATAAAACAGCTGTAAAGTACCGAAGATCGAAGATGCTGACATCCAAGTATGAACAAGATCTTCTACGGGAGTGCTCCGAGGAATTGTTCGGATGATTCCCAGCCGCTGAATTTCACCACCACTTTGATGCTTGGCATTCCACCACAGTGCGTTTTCCGCGGAATTTTCTGCCAGGCACTTGCACTTTATGGAATGTGCTACCGTCAGCGATTTTTCCGGACCGATACGACTTAGGGACCTTCAAGAAACGTGCCTCCACTGCTATTCCTCCGGTATTGCAGGTGTTCATGGGCGGCGGTAATCACTTACGATCACGTGAGCCACCTGCTCGTTTGCCTCCCTATTCTATGAAAAAAAACCTGTCCTATGCCCGGCGAAAATTAAATATTTTAAGTTTTTGTTCTGATTTAAAAATTGTATATGATGAATAAAAATACAATAAATAGGACCGAGAAAAATAGTTTGCCAGAAAGCGTTTGCGTTGCGTATTGACAGCGTTTCAAAATGTTCCAAAAACGTGTACTATAGTATTTAATGTCTGCCTCGTGGACAAGTGTTAAGGTGTGTTACAAAACAAACAAAATCGAAGAAGTAGACATCCCGGTCTCTGATATTATAAAGGCAGACCATTTGATTTTTTTTCTAGTCGTCACCACGCCATACTCCACAAGCATAAAATTCCGCGTTTACTAAATATTACTGTAATTAATTACATATATAAGCAAACAATATTAGTAATATTTTACATAACATTTTTACACAAACTCTACTATGCGTCGGACACAAGAAAAAACTTGATCCTTTAACGTAATTTGAAGAATGTCTTCGTAGTACATAAGTATTATTTCCACCGATGATGGAAGGCTTATCTACTGTATGTTGAATAAGATTTGTTCAAATACGCATAGTTCGTATTTAAACGTCTCTAGAAATATGTGTCAATTTGATCGCGATTGAAAGGTTATTGCAAACTTATTGAAGGTAATGGATTAGCCATGACATACAAAAAGACCGCCGCGATACACTGTTAATATCAATCGCAGTTATTCGTTAAAACCATATAAAGTAGGGATAATTTTCATGTACATTACATAGCGATGGTAAATAACACACTTATGCGAGAACTCTTACAATTTCATTCATCTGGTGTAGACATTCCTGATAAACTCATATTTTATTTTTTGTTCGATCTTCGTCGTTTTTAAATAATCTTAGTAGCCTTTTAAAATACCTTTATTTTGACATTTCACTTTCATACATATAACTAATGCCCCACGGCCGATCTAAAACTTGTTACTGTATTGTACTGTAGCTAAATTTGGAACTAGGAACTATATTAGTGTACTATGGCAGAAAAATTTGTTCCTTAACTCGCTTCCTAGATTCTTATGACAAAACCATGAGTGACAACATAATGAAGTTTCAAAAGCTGCGTTATACGACTGTCAATACGTTAAAACATATACACAACATATGAAAGATAATGCATTGCTCGAAAAGGAACGGAAGGGATAGTAAGGAAGGAATTGCAACGGAAAGGATGCGAGGAGGGATTTTCAAGCCAAATTCAAACTCTATTCATTTTCATACATTGATTGGTATTTTATGTTAATATTTTTTTAATGAAAAATATTAATGCACAAATGTCATCAAGCATTAGAAACAACTCAACTAAAGTTATGAAGGTTTACATTACGACGGAAGGATAACCAATAAACAACAAAATTTTTCAGCACTAATACAACATAAATTCTAAATTATATGCAACTTAATAACCCAGCACAACGAGTTCAGAGTATCGAGATCAGAATAGCGAAATTCTATAAAGGAATCTAAAACAATGTTGGTTTCACTTACTTTGAAAACAAACTGTGTCGAGAAGATTTTTAACTAAATTAGTATTTGGAACAACTTCGACTCTTCTATCAACACTAACGATGACACATACCAGCACGAGCCTACAGAGAGGACGTGTTTAAAGTTTATCCAAACAATATTTGCATTGATTTAATTAAATCCCAGTCGTAAGCAGTTAAATTGTTTAAATTACGTACCGTTCTAATTATGTGTGAAGCAACATTAGTGAATAGTATTGCTACCGGTGATTTTCTTGTCCCTTTGGGTAAAAGATATTAGTTCTGCAATTTACACTAATACAAACTGCATGTCGGTAAGCCGTACAAGCATATGATATGAGTTTATTAAGATCACCAACTGTAAGAGACATGGCCAATGCATTAAGTAGCTCTCAACCAAATTTAGTGAATGAACCTGAAGTTTTACTGACTACGTTTCGGAATAAAAAAAAATCGTGGCGAATGGATGAGATCTGAACACTCCGATTTGAAAAAACAAATAACGGACATGATGACTAAGTTAATGACTACAAGCAAAGCTCAAACCGAAAATATAAATAAGCTTTGCCAAGATGTGTCAGATATAAAAAATCAGGTCAACAATATTGGAAACACGCTGGAAAAAGTTATCACAAAACAGAATGCCCTAAAGACCAATTTGAAAAATATAGAAAGGACAGTTAATTTTACGGAGGTTCAGGTAAAAAAATTGGAAACAGATGTTATCCTATTAAAAACGAGTACAGCGCAGTTATCAAGTGAAGTAATAATCAGCGAAATACAAGAACGATCCTTACGAACTAAAAATATTATTATAGAAGGCATACTTGAAATTGAATCAAAAAATGCTTATGAGAGAACTATGTAGGTCAAAGAAAAGTGTCTAGAATTGATTAAAAAAATTGTCAGCGATTGGCCAGACCCCAATAAAGTCATCCGTCTTGGTAAATATAATCGAGACCGAAACCGACCTATTAAAGTATGCTTTGCAACGGAAGAAGCAGCGATTAAAATTTTAAGGAATAAAAACAAATTCAATGCTGGTAACTTAAAAATATATTCTGATCAAACAAAAAATCAAAGAGATTATGTAAAGAAGCTGAAGAATGAAGTTGAAAATCGAACAAAATCAGGCGAAAAAAATTTAATCATAAAATATATAAAGGGAATTCCCAAAATTATTTCATCGGAAAAAAACTCCACAGCAAAATTTCAAGACGTACCATTAACAATAACAAACTTAATTTGACAGTAGTACCTGAAAAGATTTCCTATCAACTTACAAACAATTACACTGATTATAATGTCCACCAAAAAAATCACTTAAATGCTTTTATGCCAATATCCGTAGCATTGTAAAGTCGGGTAAATTAGATGAATTGAGATGTATAATTAAATCACTTGAAACAACAATACATATTATAATCCTTTCGAAAACATGGATTAAATATGAAGATGAAAGCTGACAGGCTCAATATACCGTTTTATACCCACTATTATAACTTCAGACCATATAGTAAAGGAGTCTCAATTTTCGTTCACAATGACTTAAAGCACAATTTAATGGAACAATGCTGCGTTGATGATAACCACTATCTCTGGGTACATGTGAAAAAGTTTGCTATAGATATTGGTGCTGTATACAAACCTGGCAAAACGAATGTGAGCAAATTTCTAGAGGCATTTTCACAACAACTACACAAAAGAGAGAGAGCTGTAGTTTTTGGTGATTTTAATATTGATTTGCTTGGGTCGGATATTGCAGTTAATAACTACAAAGAAGTAATTAAGATAAATGGTTTCAAAATACTTAATAAAATTGATCAGAAGCACTGCACCCGAGAAACGTCTTCAACTAAAACGATTTTGGACCATGTAAGTTCTAACCTAAAAGAAAACAACTTCCATCGAGCAATTGTTGATTCAGCACTGTCTGACCACAAGCAAGTCTACTTTGAAATAAAAAAGTGCTTTCCAGAAACAATTAAGAAACATCTTTAGATGGCTACTGACTACACAAAACTTCTCAACATTGTTGAAAATGCTCAGCTTAATGAAACTGACTATTCCTATAAAAGTTTTAAAAAATTCCTTATCGACTCAATTACAAAGTGCAAAGTTACTAAAACCAAAATTCTAAACCCACCCAAAGAAGATTGGATTAATAAAGACATTATAAAAGATATTAACAAAAGAAACGAATTATGGCATAAACTTAAAATAGACAAGACAAACACAGAAGTAGAACAACAGTTTCGAACTGAGAGGGCAAAAATAGCTCAGACTATACAAGAAACAAAAAATCTTATTACTGCAAATGCTTTAAAGATTGTCAAAATAAACCTCGGAAAATGTGGAAGTTAATTAAAGAACTATCCAATAATAAAAGAAACGATATTCAGCAGATTGACACATTAATCACACCAGCAGGCTCCATAACTGACATAGGAGAGATATGCGAATGTTTTAATACTTACTTTTCGACAATTGGTTCAATACATGCAAACGACATTTCAGCTGAATATCACAATTTTGGAACTTCAGTAAAGCATACAGCTGCAAATGAACAAGACCAGCTAAACAGCTTCGAGTCAACTACCGCTAATGAAATAATAAAAATTGTAGATAATTTCAACCCCAACACTAGCTGTGGTATGGATGGTATTTCTGTCAAAATAGTAAGAATTTTAAAGAATCTCATTGCTGAGAAACTCGCAAAATGCATTTATTCTTGTTTGGAAAAAGAAATTTTCCCAGAAAGTTTAAAAATAGCAAAAGTGACCCCAATTCATAAATCGGGCAGTAAAGCTGACCCTTGCAATTATCGCCCTATTTCTGTCCTGCCCGTAATTTCAAAAATATTTGAAAAAATCTTATATAACAGACTTGAAAGCTTCCTAAATTCTAAAAATTATTTATATAAAGGTCAATACGGTTTTCGGTCGAAATCATGTACCCTCTCTGCAACTATCGACCTTATTACTAAAATAAAAACTAAAATAGATCAAAAACAAATTGCAGTCGGAGTCTTCATTGACCTAAAAAAGGCATTTGATACAGTTAGTCATGAAATTTTATTAAGAAAACTAAACGAATGTGGCATAGGTAAAAATGCCCTTAAAATTTTAAGGTCCTATTTACAAAACCGGCAGCAAATAGTTAAAATAGGAAACAATTGTAGCACTTCAAAAATCGTAACATTTGGCGTGCCCCAAGGTTCTATACTTGGTCCATTAATGTTTTTGATTTACATTAATAATCTACCCAAAATATCACTGAAAGATGATATAACCCTTTATGCTGATGACACTAATCACTTTTACTTCAGTAGGTCTATTGCAACATTATTAAAGATATTCAAGAGGACTTCTTCTTCTTCTTCCTGCCCTTATCCCATGCTATGTGGGGTCGGCACAACATGTCTTCTTCTTCCACTCTCCTCTATTTCCCGTCATGTCAATACTCACTCCTTTCTTTCTCATGTCTTCTTTCACACAATCCATCCATCGTTTTTTTGGTCTCCCCATAGCTCTTCGTCCATCCACACTCATCTGTAACATTCTTTTGCCTATATTACATTCTTCCCTCCTCATTACATGCCCGAACCATGCTAACCTACCACTCTTCATTTTCTCAGTCACTGGTGCTACTTCCAAACTTCCCCTTATATACTCATTCTTTATGCGATCTTTTCTAGTCACTCCACACATCCATCTCAACATTCTCATCTCTGCAGCATGCACTCTTCTTTAATCATCCGTACAATACGACAGGTCTCACGATCGTTCTGTAAACTTTGCCCTTAAGTTTAAGAGGCATGCGTGGATCGCAAGTTACTCCCGAGACCTGTCGCCATTTCATCCATCCCGCATTTATTCTATTCTTTACGTCCCGGTCGACATTGCCATCATTTTGGATCACTGACCCAAGGTAACGGAATTCGGAGAAGACTGGTAGGAGAACACCATCCAAGGCAATATGAGAAAAATACACCTAATAAGTAAATGGTTCCAACAAAAAATATTGACCATTAATTCGTCAAAAACTAATGTATGTCATATTTGCAGCAAAAAATAAAAAATAAACA
Organism: Sericinus montela; assembly: GCA_029286605.1. Classification (NCBI taxonomy): domain Eukaryota; kingdom Metazoa; phylum Arthropoda; class Insecta; order Lepidoptera; family Papilionidae; genus Sericinus; species Sericinus montela. The sequence goes on along the minus strand of JAGSMR010000067.1, from coordinate 2,026,778 downwards.
ATAACATTTCCCTCCAGTTAAACAGTCAGACAATACAAAGAAAGACAGAAGAAAAATACCTCACGCTTATTATGGACAGCCGTCTTAGTTGCAAACCTCACCTAGAAAAAATTTACTCAAAATTAGTATCTCTCTCAGGAGCCTTGCGCGGCGTTGCAAAATGTTTACCAAAAACTGTAAAATACATAGTCTATAATTCCTTAGTTAAATCTCATATTGACTACCTAATAGAAATTTGGGGCACAGCGTACAAAACCAATATAGAAAAATACAAAGAACACAAAACAAGTTAATAAAAACTTTATTTAACTTTAATTTTCGGAAACCTACGCAAAAACTATATAAAGAAACAAAAATAATGAATATACAACAAACTTACGAATACTACACATGTATACTTATACGTAAAATACTTAATAAAGACATTCAAACAAAAATAATATTCACTAAGAAACACAATATTCAAAAAATGAAACTAAGGAATGCTAATAATTTGGTGAATAAATTACCGAGAACGAACTATGGAAAAAAAACTATAGAATTCGAAGGAATTCAAATGTACAATAAGTTACCTAATGATGTTAAAAATGCAAAAATACTACACTCTTTTAAAAAAAGATTAAAAAACTATATTATAAATATGTGATGTTGTAAATAAAGATAATAGGAAAATAAAAAATTACCGGATATAAAAAATCGTAAAACTAAATGTAAAAAAATAATATATAAAAAAAATTTAAAAAATACACATACACATATCGATCGTATTTTTGGTTATAAAATATTATTTAAACCTTAAAAAATTTAATGAATAACACATATTATAAAAACAAAATAATGTGATGCATACCACTTCAAGTTTGGATATTTGTTTCTATATGTCCGTGATCTTACCTGGAACATTCTTTTGTTATTGTTGCTTGTTTGTGTATTTATTATCATGTACCTGATATATCAATTAATATTCCTAAACACTTTGTACGTTCCGCAATATGTATAAAACTAAGATTCAGTTATTTGTTTTTTATCCTTAAGTAAGTGAATTTCTGTAATTCTTATTAAGGAAATAAAGAAATCTCAAACCGTATATTCGTGCTACTATTAGGGAGTGAGGCACCCTGTGCAAACTTGCGCTGAGCTTGAACCTTCCTGTTAACACAATAATATAACAGGCATTTTTAAGTTGCTTTAAAAAGCCATATTGTTGATTCTAATTCGCGAGAATAGTTTGCGACTAGACTAAAAAAAATAATAATAAAAAAGTATATACACAAAATTTAAATCCTAATTGTTTTTACTTAAAAAGCGTTTCTTCTTTTCGCTGAGCACCCTGAGCAAATTTGCGCTGGCTTGAACCTTGCTGTTAACAAAATAGCTAGCGTTAAAAGTGGTTCTTTTTAAACTATCTTGCTTATTTTTTTTATTTCATGTGATTTGACTACTGTACGTCGTCCAGTAATTAGTCTACCAAAACGTCAATAAACCCCTTTTAAATATCTTCACGCAATTCATACAGGAGGGAATACCCCTGTATGAATTGCGTGAAGATATTTATATTTATATACCTACGGGATTTCTTTTGCCTGTATCTTCTCCGTGAGAGGAACCTCATTGTGAAACTATTCATGCGGTAGCCATTTTTCAAAATTTTGACCTTTCTCATTCAAGTGAATTAAAATTGTTTTATCACTCACACCAAAGAATTTTTTATGAATCAACACGAGTTTTTGGTTTGTGGCGAGTTCACAAGGATTCCAGCAGCAACATGGTTTTCTTTTAAACAAACTTTTATATGTTGATGTAAGATGTTTTGAATTTAAGTAAATAAACCATCACATAGGTGTTACGCTGGTTTTCTTCAATTAGTTATATAGTAAATAGTAGCAGACCCTGTCAGCCGACAATTCTCTCAAGATCTTAATAATCTAAGTTTCTTCTGAAAAACCTGCAGACCTCTCGTCATGAGCGTCACTTGATGCCAACACTTAACGACCCAATTCTGAATCAATTATGTGATGTGTGTGATATGTCAAAATATGTCAGTGGCAAAGAACACAACAAAAGTGGTCGACATAATGCTGGATTTTAAAGAACCACCACTGATTTCTGACATAAAACATGCAGTAAAGCATAAACTTTCTGGCAACTTAGCTAATGGAACTTTACCCTTTAAAAAACCAACAAAAACGCCGCAATAAATATACAGACAATAATTTTAATACTGATTTTTTATGTACCGTATATATTTTCATATGTATTTAGTGAGAAGCTGTTAATTTTATTTAAGTTAAATAAAAATAATGATGAATATCAATTCTGTGGATTTAAATTTAAAGGCTATGAAGTCTTTGTGCTGCACAAAATATTATAAGTAAAGATTGTGCTTTGATATCAACATTCGCTTTGATTGTAAAGATAATAACATCCAAAAAATCCCAACACTTGCATTGCACATCATAGCAGTGGTAATAAATACGAAATAAACTCTACATTACACAAGCATTGTCATATTAAATGTTCATAACAGCCTGTAAATGTAGTACATAGACTTCTCTGGTACTGTCTCCAAAATTGCCACGCAACAGATTGGCACTTCATATAAATAGATATAACACACTTTGAACGCTGCATCATTAGTCTGCTGAAGTTTGGTTCATTATTTATTATCTCTCCAACAGGCAGTATTTAAAAGTAGTTTACGTTTTCCTTCTCTTTGTCACCTCGTACAACATGTAAAACAAGAATAAGAGTCTTTTAACGCCCATAACACGCACAGCACGTGAAATACATACAAAACATATAGTTATTAATAAAGCTTTGGTAAAGTCACAAAATAATATGTTTATTATGACATAGTATCATCATAGTAACTTAAGAAAAACAAATTAGCATTAGCAGAACGCAAGCTGTACCTACAAATTTAATACTCATCATTATCTTAAACCAAAGAGTGCCTGTTCAGTAACTGGTGTATGGTCAGTGAGTATCACAACCACTGTGTGACCACATACAATTTTATCATCAATAAGAAAAGCCACTACCCGAATACCATCCAATAAGGATGTCATCAGACTTCACCAAAAGCTTTCACCAAATGCAAGCCTGTGTATTGTTTATAACCCCATACAGTTGTATAGTGTTAGGAGATTAGATGTTTCCTCCTCATCAACAACAACCTGAGTGTTGCTCAATCCAAGTCCAACAATTTTAAAATTGTCAATAGATTTGAGTTTTATTTATATTTATTTAATATCAGTTTTAAATTTGTGTGGTTCGTTCCATTTATAATGATTATAAGATATTATAAAATTAAAAATAAATAAATAAATAACCGATTTGTATAAATTTTGCGTAGGCTAGCTAAAGTATCTTCTATGGATACTGCACCCAAAGCACACTATGGATATATTATTTATGCAATACTTAACTACGGCATTATAATTTAGGGAAATTCCTCACACATAATAAGGATTTCCTTGCACAAAAAAAGTGTTTGAGCAATGTGTGTATACCATTTTAAGAATCTTGTAAACCCAAGTAATGACACTTCCATGCATATATATTTTTGAAATAGCCAAATTTGTAAGATATAATACTGACATTTTTCTATCTTTAGCAGATTTTAACCATTCAAAACATTTTAGAAATCAAAATAAAATGATTCTCAACATAATATTCAAAACAATATAATTTCTCAACAATTGCTATGCAGTGTGCATAAAGATTTAAAAGTACTAAAGAACTGGTTAATTGATAAGATGTTTTACTCAATAAAAGAATTTTGTGATGAATGTTGATAATAACACTACTATTTGATAATAACTGAATACTAAAATTACTAAGAATCTTTTGTATTAATTTGTATAATGGATCAATGCAATTTATTTCAATCTAAATTTAGAATGTGACAAATTTCTTTACATGATTATTGTACAATGTCTGTTTAATGACTTTTTGATTGCTTGACTCAGTCAATAAAATAACAATTTAATATTGGAATACATTACTATGACTTATCAATGGGTGGTTGGAATTTCGAGTCATGAGACCCGAGTTCAAACCACAGGTGGCAGACTCTGCTCCAATGGGTTTTTCAAAAATTATGTACAAATTATATCATTGGCTTGGACATAAAGATTTATGACGAACTTACCACCTGTCACGTTTTCCCGAAAATATTTTTGGTGGGAGGTGGGACAAAGGGACTTACTTGTCTAGAATAGATCTCTGTCTACCCCTGTATTGGGAATTGCATGAAGATATTATATTTATTTTATATATTAAAATATATTTAAAAAACATATTTTTCTGTTTTTTCTTGAAATATTGCATTATAATTTAAGGCCAAACCTCTACAAACTAATTTCTTTTACCCTACAAAATTATTTCTCTATCCATATTTAACTCCTGCCAAATGGTTGTGTCAAATAAATAAACTATGAAGACAAAAATTTCTTTCAAAAAGGTATTAAAACATTTGGAACATTACAATTATTCATATTAAATATTACAGATGCTATACAATATACTGCATGTAGCTGTAAGTTCTTTTTCATAACATATTGTAGGTCAAGTGAAACGCAAATTTGTATGTCTAGGAGTGCAACATAAGGTAAACCTAAACTATAAGCAACCCAATTAAGTTATCAGGCAATGCTAATAAAAAAATTTATTGTTTTACTGTTGAACAAGAAAAATAATCATATTAGTTGATTACTAAATAAGTAATCGAAATGGCAGTAGACAGAAACAGTTTTGGATTTAATACCAAATGTTATGTGCTCTTCAATTGAATGTGGAGCGCCATGTATAAAAAATATCACCAACAATTTTAAAATTGTCAATAGATTTGAGTTTTATTTATATTTATTTTATATATTAAAATATATTTAAAAAACATATTTTTCTGTTTTTTCTTGAAATATTGCATTATAATTTAAGGCCAAACCTCTACAAACTAATTTCTTTTACCCTACAAAATTATTTCTCTATCCATATTTAACTCCTGCCAAATGGTTGTGTCAAATAAATAAACTATGAAGACAAAAATTTCTTTCAAAAAGGTATTAAAACATTTGGAACATTACAATTATTCATATTAAATATTACAGATGCTATACAATATACTGCATGTAGCTGTAAGTTCTTTTTCATAACATATTGTAGGTCAAGTGAAACGCAAATTTGTATGTCTAGGAGTGCAACATAAGGTAAACCTAAACTATAAGCAACCCAATTAAGTTATCAGGCAATGCTAATAAAAAAATTTATTGTTTTACTGTTGAACAAGAAAAATAATCATATTAGTTGATTACTAAATACGTAATCGAAATGGCAGTAGACAGAAACAGTTTTGGATTTAATACCAAATGTTATGTGCTCTTCAATTGAATGTGGAGCGCCATGTATAAAAAAATATCACCAACAATTTTAATAAGCAACTGTTACTATATAAAGAGACATAAATGGTGTATGCAGGCGAAAACCACGAAGCAAGACTTGATCAAACCACCTTCTCGTAATGCCGGCTAAGTACCCATTTTAAAATTCATTAAAGTCCTATAAGTAAATCCAATAAAAATCTAAGTATAGTTACTTAATTCTGTTCTCTTTCTGAAATATACTGTAATTCTGTACTTAACTTTTCATAAAATAAAATGCAGAAAATAAAACAATGATATGAAACAGAAAAGTACCTTATGGCGACGCCGGTTATGAAGCCATTTTAAGACGCGTTAAGTATTTAAATTACTATATCTTCAAAAAAAGCACAATGAACTAAATGAAGAAATACTAAATGAACAACTACTATATAAACTAAAAATGAACTACTAAATTCTGATTTTTTTACCTTTTCATTATATCAGTCAGAGCGAATATAGCCACTTGTTGTTAGGAGCAAAAACAGGAGAAGATAGTACAAAGCAAGAGTGTACATATTCTTTGGTACAAACTTTAACTAGGGATGGCGATCGCAAATCGATTAATGGAAGAATCGATTCCTCGGACCAATATGGATGTGTTCAGAAAGACATTTTTCATAAATCGATACGTCGTACTGTATCGATTCAGTGAATCGATATTTAACCCTTGAAAATCGACATTCGATTCTTTTTTGTTTTCGTAAAAAAAATTATCAAGAATTGAGCTGAAAGTACCCGAAATATTTAGGCATTGCCAGTTAAAGGTTTAATAACTCATTCATTTGTTTATATATACATACATATATACTGGGCTGATTGTCTGTATGTACCAAATGGAATCCTGTTCTTATCAATTGGAATGGTTTGTTGATTTATCTGAAATATTTGCGCAAATATTACTCAAGTATCCTAAAGCACCGACAATGCTGACTACACAGCAGTTAGAATTTATAGAAGACCTTGTAAATATATTAAGACTATTAGATATAATAACTAAAGAAATATCGGGAGAAGACCATGTTACAGCCAGTAAAATTATACCAATCGTATCTTGTCTGACTGGAACATATAATACGTTGAAAACTTCAACTTACATAGGAGCTAAATCAAGAACTTTAACTGTGGACGGTTTAAAAAAAAGATGTGAAAATATTGAACAAGTTCATTTGTTAGCTGCTGCTACAATTTTAGATCCTAGATTTAAACAAAATTATTTCTATCCATATTTAACTCCTGCCAAATGGTTGTGTCAAATAAATAAACTATGAAGACAAAATTTCTTTCAAAAAGGTATTAAAACATTTGGAACATTACAATTATTCATATTAAATATTACAGATGCTATACAATATACTGCATGTAGCTGTAAGTTCTTTTTCATAACATATTGTAGGTCAAGTGAAACGCAAATTTGTATGTCTAGGAGTGCAACATAAGGTAAACCTAAACTATAAGCAACCCAATTAAGTTATCAGGCAATGCTAATAAAAAAATTTATTGTTTTACTGTTGAACAAGAAAAATAATCATATTAGTTGATTACTAAATACGTAATCGAAATGGCAGTAGACAGAAACAGTTTTGGATTTAATACCAAATGTTATGTGCTCTTCAATTGAATGTGGAGCGCCATGTATAAAAAATATCACCAACAATTTTAATAAGCAACTGTTACTATATAAACTAAAATGAACTACTAAATTTGATTTTTTTTTTTTGTTTTCGTAAAAAAATTATCAAGAATCTTTGTATTAATTTGTATAATGGATCAATGCAATTTATTTCAATCTAAATTTAGAATGTGACAAATTTCTTTACATGATTATTGTACAATGTCTGTTTAATGACTTTTGATTGCTTGACTCAGTCAATAAAATAACAATTTAATATTGGAATACATTACTATGACTTATCAATGGGTGGTTGGAATTTCGAGTCATGAGACCCGAGTTCAAACCACAGGTGGCAGACCTGCTCCAATGGGTTTTTCAAAAATTATGTACAAATTATATCATTGGCTTGGACATAAAGACGGCGACGAACTTACCACCTGTCACGTTTTCCCGAAAATATTTTTGGTGGGAGGTGGGACAAAGGGACTTACTTGTCTAGAATAGATCTCTGTCTACCCCTGTATTGGGAATTGCATGAAGATATTATATTTATTTTATATATTAAAATATATTTAAAAACATATTTTTCTGTTTTTCTTGAAATATTGCATTATAATTTAGGAAATTCCTCACACATAATAAGGATTTCCTTGCACAAAAAAAGTGTTTGAGCAATGTGTGTATACCATTTTAAGAATCTTGTAAACCCAAGTAATGACACTTCCATGCATATATATTTTTGAAATAGCCAAATTTGTAAGATATAATACTGACATTTTTCTATCTTTAGCAGATTTTAACCATTCAAAACATTTTAGAAATCAAAATAAAATGATTCTCAACATAATATTCAAAACAATATAATTTCTCAACAATTGCTATGCAGTGTGCATAAAGATTTAAAAGTACTAAAGAACTGGTTAATTGATAAGATGTTTTACTCAATAAAAGAGTTTTGTGATGAATGTTGATAATAACACTACTATTTGATAATAACTGAATACTAAAATTACTAAGAATCTTTTGTATTAATTTGTATAATGGATCAATGCAATTTATTTCAATCTAAATTTAGAATGTGACAAATTTCTTTACATGATTATTGTACAATGTCTGTTTAATGACTTTTTGATTGCTTGACTCAGTCAATAAAATAACAATTTAATATTGGAATACATTACTATGACTTATCAATGGGTGGTTGGAATTTCGAGTCATGAGACCCGAGTTCAAACCACAGGTGGCAGACTCGTTCCAATGGGTTTTTCAAAAAATTATGTACAAATTATATCATTGGCTTGGACATAAAGACGGCGACGAACTTACCACCTGTCACGTTTTCCCGAAAATATTTTTGGTGGGAGGTGGGACAAAGGGACTTACTTGTCTAGAATAGATCTCTGTCTACCCCTGTATTGGGAATTGCATGAAGATATTATATTTATTTTATATATTAAAATATATTTAAAAAACATATTTTTCTGTTTTTTCTTGAAATATTGCATTATAATTTAGGAAATTCCTCACACATAATAAGGATTTCCTTGCACAAAAAAAGTGTTTGAGCAATGTGTGTATACCATTTTAAGAATCTTGTAAACCCAAGTAATGACACTTCCATGCATATATATTTTTGAAATAGCCAAATTTGTAAGATATAATACTGACATTTTTCTATCTTTAGCAGATTTTAACCATTCAAAACATTTTAGAAATCAAAATAAAATGATTCTCAACATAATATTCAAAACAATATAATTTCTCAACAATTGCTATGCAGTGTGCATAAAGATTTAAAAGTACTAAAGAACTGGTTAATTGATAAGATGTTTTACTCAATAAAAGAATTTTGTGATGAATGTTGATAATAACACTACTATTTGATAATAACTGAATACTAAAATTACTAAGAATCTTTTGTATTAATTTGTATAATGGATCAATGCAATTTATTTCAATCTAAATTTAGAATGTGACAAATTTCTTTACATGATTATTGTACAATGTCTGTTTAATGACTTTTTGATTGCTTGACTCAGTCAATAAAATAACAATTTAATATTGGAATACATTACTATGACTTATCAATGGGTGGTTGGAATTTCGAGTCATGAGACCCGAGTTCAAACCACAGGTGGCAGACTCGTTCCAATGGGTTTTTCAAAAAATTATGTACAAATTATATCATTGGCTTGGACATAAAGACGGCGACGAACTTACCACCTGTCACGTTTTCCCGAAAATATTTTTGGTGGGAGGTGGGACAAAGGGACTTACTTGTCTAGAATAGATCTCTGTCTACCCCTGTATTGGGAATTGCATGAAGATATTATATTTATTTTATATATTAAAATATATTTAAAAAACATATTTTTCTGTTTTTTCTTGAAATATTGCATTATAATTTAAGGCCAAACCTCTACAAACTAATTTCTTTTACCCTACAAAATTATTTCTCTATCCATATTTAACTCCTGCCAAATGGTTGTGTCAAATAAATAAACTATGAAGACAAAATTTCTTTCAAAAGGTATTAAAACATTTGGAACATTACAATTATTCATATTAAATATTACAGATGCTATACAATATACTGCATGTAGCTGTAAGTTCTTTTTCATAACATATTGTAGGTCAAGTGAAACGCAAATTTGTATGTCTAGGAGTGCAACATAAGGTAAACCTAAACTATAAGCAACCCAATTAAGTTATCAGGCAATGCTAATAAAAAAATTTATTGTTTTACTGTTGAACAAGAAAATAATCATATTAGTTGATTACTAAATACGTAATCGAAATGGCAGTAGACAGAAACAGTTTTGGATTTAATACCAAATGTTATGTGCTCTTCAATTGAATGTGGAGCGCCATGTATAAAAAAATATCACCAACAATTTTAATAAGCAACTGTTACTATATAAAGAGACATAAATGGTGTATGCAGGCGAAAACCACGAAGCAAGACTTGATCAAACCACCTTCTCGTAATGCCGGCTAAGTACCCATTTTAAAATTCATTAAAGTCCTATAAGTAAATCCAATAAAAATCTAAGTATAGTTACTTAATTCTGTTCTCTTTCTGAAATATACTGTAATTCTGTACTTAACTTTTCATAAAATAAAATGCAGAAAATAAAACAATGATATGAAACAGAAAAGTACCTTATGGCGACGCCGGTTATGAAGCCATTTTAAGACGCGTTAAGTATTTAAATTACTATATCTTCAAAAAAAAAGCACAATGAACTAAATGAAGAAATACTAAATGAACAACTACTATATAAACTAAAAATGAACTACTAAATTCTGATTTTTTTACCTTTTCATTATATCAGTCAGAGCGAATATAGCCACTTGTTGTTAGGAGCAAAAACAGGAGAAGATAGTACAAAGCAAGAGTGTACATATTCTTTGGTACAAACTTTAACTAGGGATGGCGATCGCAAATCGATTAATGGAAGAATCGATTCCTCGGACCAATATGGATGTGTTCAGAAAGACATTTTTCATAAATCGATACGTCGTACTGTATCGATTCAGTGAATCGATATTTTACCCTTGAAAAGCGACATTCGATTTTTTTTTGTTTTCGTAAAAAAAGTTATCAAGAATTGAGCTGAAAGTACCCGAAATATTTAGGCATTGCCAGTTAAAGGTTTAATAACTCATTCATTTGTTTATATATACATACATATATACTGGGCTGATTGTCTGTATGTACCAAATGGAATCCTGTTCTTATCAATTGGAATGGTTTGTTGATTTATCTGAAATATTTGCGCAAATATTACTCAAGTATCCTAAAGCACCGACAATGCTGACTACACAGCAGTTAGAATTTATAGAAGACCTTGTAAATATATTAAGACTATTAGATATAATAACTAAAGAAATATCGGGAGAAGACCATGTTACAGCCAGTAAAATTATACCAATCGTATCTTGTCTGACTGGAACATATAATACGTTGAAAACTTCAACTTACATAGGAGCTAAATCAAGAACTTTAACTGTGGACGGTTTAAAAAAAAAGATGTGAAAATATTGAACAAGTTCATTTGTTAGCTGCTGCTACAATTTTAGATCCTAGATTTAAACAAAATTATTTTGCTTACCATGTAGCCTGTTCTCGAGCAATAAATACTTCAATTAAAGATAATAAATCACAGCAACAACTTCCACAAAATAATAGTGAAGAATTCGAAGTAATAGAGGGGACTTATTTTGAAAACGAAGTTTTGGATTTTCATTCGTTGCTTGTCAAAAAGCAAGTATCTATAAGTAATACACTTGCACTGGAAAGTCAAGGCTTAAACGAAGAATTTAAACATTATTTATCACACGATGTTGTGTACCTAAAGTATGATCCTATACTTTACTAGCAAGAACAAAAAAACTCAATTTATCACCATGTTCACTCAATATCCGTGATGTATATGAGTATCGTAGGATGATCTGTCCCTGTGAGCGCCTTTTTTCAGTTGCCGGCAACTTCGCAAGTGATTGTTGTTTTTAAAAAGCTTAGATATGAAACATTGGCAATTTTTCTTTTATAACTTATTTGATATTATGATATGGTAATAAAAATAATTGTAATTATCGCATTCCCTTTGCTGAAAATTCCTGATTTTACTGATACGAGATCCCAGAGATTGTTTATAATGGTATTATTCTTGTTTTTCATAAAATGGATTTATATTTAATTTGGGGAGGGTCAATAGTACTCGGATACCACGTCTCACACATGCATGTATATATGATACTCTCATACATGCATGTATGAAGATGATGAAACTGAAAGAAGCGAAAAGGTATGTGGGGATCGTGACACATGGCGATCTGTTCTCTCTGGCTACCCCATCAGGGATTGTGCGTGAAGATAAATAAAAAAAATATTTAAATTGTATATCTTTATACGTATATCTCGATTTTATAGAAATCGATTTAAAAGTCATCGATTTTGTGAATTGATTCATCATGTTACGATTCGAAATGATTTAAAAATCGATATTTTTGGAAAGAATCGCCATACCTAGTACAAACACCTTACCCCGATCAATTGCAGTGTTCCCAACTCTTAGAAGTAAACCCCGAAAATCTCCAAAACAATAATGTTAATTTTTTTACATAAATTAATGATTTCTTGTATTTACGCGAATACTACACATTTTAAATAAAACGATTATCGGATTTTATCGCGTTTTTAATTAGTTTTTACAAACTATTGTTATTTACCGACGTTTCGTCTGCTTTACAGCAACCAAGATGCTGTAAAAACTAATTAAAAATGCGATAAAATCCGAAAATCATTTTATTTAAAACAAATTAATGGTTATTAGTTAATAATAAATTAACAGTAATAAGTAAATTCTAATACATAAAATTCTCGTGTGGTGGTATTAGTTACCAAACTCCACCGAAATGGCTCGACCGATTTTCAGAAAATTTTGAGTGCATCAGGTAGGTCTGAGAATCGGCCAACTTCTATTTTTTATACCTCTTAATGTTAAGGGAGGTCACATTATTTTTTAGTTTTTAACGTTAATCAAAATATGTACAAAAATACAACCTACATAAGTTAATTTTCATCTGATTAAATTTTTTAAATCATACATATTTACTAAGTAAACACTGGTAATTCCATGGTAATCGTAAATATTATATCGGGTTATAATCGGATCGTAAATATTAAATTTAATATAGTTTATCTTAATCAAATATATTACAAAAATATAACAAAATTATCTTTCAATTCTGAATCTATTTTCCAAATCTTTGTATATATTTAACTGTATTTATGTTGTAAATGATTAATGTAAGTGTTCGTGACCAGGCCAGTGTTGTTCTTTATTAAAAAGACTATGTGTTGACAACTGATTCATATTACATGTATTGTAAACTGATTTCTTCCATACTATCATATTATAGTATTTTCATAGTTGGCTAAAATCGATAATAATACTGCACAAATATTCTTTGGTACAAACTTTAACTAGGGATGGCGATCGCAAATCGATTTAAAAGACATCGATTTTGTGAATTGATTCATCATGTTACGATTCGAATCGATTTAAAAGACATCGATTTTGTGAATTGATTCATCATGTTACGATTCGAATCGATTTAAAAGACATCGATTTTGTGAATTGATTCATCATGTTACGATTCGAATCGATTTAAAAGACATCGATTTTGTGAATTGATTCATCATGTTACGATTCGAATCGATTTAAAAGACATCGATTTTGTGAATTGATTCATCATGTTACGATTCGAATCGATTTAAAAGACATCGATTTTGTGAATTGATTCATCATGTTACGATTCGAATCGATTTAAAAGACATCGATTTTGTGAATTGATTCATCATGTTACGATTCGAATCGATTTAAAAGACATCGATTTTGTGAATTGATTCATCATGTTACGATTCGAATCGATTTAAAAGACATCGATTTTGTGAATTGATTCATCATGTTACGATTCGAATCGATTTAAAAGACATCGATTTTGTGAATTGATTCATCATGTTACGATTCGAATCGATTTAAAAGACATCGATTTTGTGAATTGATTCATCATGTTACGATTCGAATCGATTTAAAAGACATCGATTTTGTGAATTGATTCATCATGTTACGATTCGAATCGATTTAAAAGACATCGATTTTGTGAATTGATTCATCATGTTACGATTCGAATCGATTTAAAAGACATCGATTTTGTGAATTGATTCATCATGTTACGATTCGAATCGATTTAAAAGACATCGATTTTGTGAATTGATTCATCATGTTACGATTCGAATCGATTTAAAAGACATCGATTTTGTGAATTGATTCATCATGTTACGATTCGAATCGATTTAAAAGACATCGATTTTGTGAATTGATTCATCATGTTACGATTCGAATCGATTTAAAAGACATCGATTTTGTGAATTGATTCATCATGTTACGATTCGAATCGATTTAAAAGACATCGATTTTGTGAATTGATTCATCATGTTACGATTCGAATCGATTTAAAAGACATCGATTTTGTGAATTGATTCATCATGTTACGATTCGAATCGATTTAAAAGACATCGATTTTGTGAATTGATTCATCATGTTACGATTCGAATCGATTTAAAAGACATCGATTTTGTGAATTGATTCATCATGTTACGATTCGAATCGATTTAAAAGACATCGATTTTGTGAATTGATTCATCATGTTACGATTCGAATCGATTTAAAAGACATCGATTTTGTGAATTGATTCATCATGTTACGATTCGAATCGATTTAAAAGACATCGATTTTGTGAATTGATTCATCATGTTACGATTCGAATCGATTTAAAAGACATCGATTTTGTGAATTGATTCATCATGTTACGATTCGAATCGATTTAAAAGACATCGATTTTGTGAATTGATTCATCATGTTACGATTCGAATCGATTTAAAAGACATCGATTTTGTGAATTGATTCATCATGTTACGATTCGAATCGATTTAAAAGACATCGATTTTGTGAATTGATTCATCATGTTACGATTCGAATCGATTTAAAAGACATCGATTTTGTGAATTGATTCATCATGTTACGATTCGAATCGATTTAAAAGACATCGATTTTGTGAATTGATTCATCATGTTACGATTCGAATCGATTTAAAAGACATCGATTTTGTGAATTGATTCATCATGTTACGATTCGAATCGATTTAAAAGACATCGATTTTGTGAATTGATTCATCATGTTACGATTCGAATCGATTTAAAAGACATCGATTTTGTGAATTGATTCATCATGTTACGATTCGAATCGATTTAAAAGACATCGATTTTGTGAATTGATTCATCATGTTACGATTCGAATCGATTTAAAAGACATCGATTTTGTGAATTGATTCATCATGTTACGATTCGAATCGATTTAAAAGACATCGATTTTGTGAATTGATTCATCATGTTACGATTCGAATCGATTTAAAAGACATCGATTTTGTGAATTGATTCATCATGTTACGATTCGAATCGATTTAAAAGACATCGATTTTGTGAATTGATTCATCATGTTACGATTCGAATCGATTTAAAAGACATCGATTTTGTGAATTGATTCATCATGTTACGATTCGAATCGATTTAAAAGACATCGATTTTGTGAATTGATTCATCATGTTACGATTCGAATCGATTTAAAAGACATCGATTTTGTGAATTGATTCATCATGTTACGATTCGAATCGATTTAAAAGACATCGATTTTGTGAATTGATTCATCATGTTACGATTCGAATCGATTTAAAAGACATCGATTTTGTGAATTGATTCATCATGTTACGATTCGAATCGATTTAAAAGACATCGATTTTGTGAATTGATTCATCATGTTACGATTCGAATCGATTTAAAAGACATCGATTTTGTGAATTGATTCATCATGTTACGATTCGAATCGATTTAAAAGACATCGATTTTGTGAATTGATTCATCATGTTACGATTCGAATCGATTTAAAATCGATATTTTTGGAAAGAATCGCCATACCTAGTACAAACACCTTACCCTGATCAATTGCAGTGTTCCCAACTCTTAGAAGTAAAATCCGAAAATCATTTTATTTAAAACAAATTAATGGTTATTAGTAAATAATAAATTAACAGTAATAAATAAATTCTAATACATAAAATTCTCGTTTAGTGGTATTAGTTACCAAACTCCACCTTAAATGGCTCGACCGATTTTCAGGAAATTTTGAGTGCATCAGGTAGGTCTGAGAATCGGCCAACTTCTATTTTTATACCTCTTAATGTTAAGGGTGGTCATAATTTTTTATTATTCATTTTTAACGTAAATCAAAATGTGTACAAAAATACATCCTATATATGTTAATTTTTTATTAAAAAGACTAAGTGTTGACTGATTCATATTACATGTATTGTAAACTGATTTCTTCCATACTATCATATTATAGTATTTTCATAGTTGGCTAAAATCGATAATAACACTGCACAAATATTATTTAAATTGTATATCTTTATACGTATATTTCGATTTTTATAGAAATCGATTTAAAAGACATCGATTTTGTGAATTGATTCATCATGTTACGATTCGAATCGATTTAAAAATCGATATTTTTGGAAAGAATCGCCATACCTAGTACAAACACCTTACCCTGATCAATTGCAGTGTTCCCAACTCTTAGAAGTAAACCCCGAAAATCTCCCAAACAATAATGTTAATTTTTTTACATAAATTAATGATTTCTTGTATTTACGCGAATACTACACATTTTCAATAAAACGATTTTTGGATTTTATCGCGTTTTTAATTAGTTTTTACAAACTATTTTTATTTCCCGACGTTTCGCCTGCTTTACAGCAACCAAGATGCTGTAAAAACTAATTAAAAATGCGATAAAATCCGAAAATCATTTTATTTAAAACAAATTAATGGTTATTAGTAAATAATAAATTAACAGTAATAAATAAATTCTAATACATAAAATTCTCGTTTAGTGGTATTAGTTACCAAACTCCACCTTAAATGGCTCGACCGATTTTCAGGAAATTTTGAGTGCATCAGGTAGGTCTGAGAATCGGCCAACTTCTATTTTTTATACCTCTTAATGTTAAGGGTGGTCATAATTTTTTTATTATTCATTTTTTAACGTAAATCAAAATGTGTACAAAAATACATCCTATATATGTTAATTTTTATCTGATTGAATTTTTTAAATCATACATATTTAATAAGTAAACTCTGGTAATTCCATGGTAATCGTAAATATTATATCGGGTTATAATCGGATCGTAAATATTAAATTTAATATAGTTTATCTTAATCATATATATTACAAAAATATAACAAAATTACCTTTCAATTCTGAATCTATTTTCCAAATATTTGTATATATTTAACTGTATTTATGTTGTAAATGATTAATGTAAGTGTTCATGAACAGGCCAGTGTTGTTCTTTATTAAAAAGACTAAGTGTTGACTGATTCATATTACATGTATTGTAAACTGATTTCTTCCATACTATCATATTATAGTATTTTCATAGTTGGCTAAAATCGATAATAACACTGCACAAATATTATTTAAATAAAACGATTTTGGATTTTATCGCGTTTTTAATTAGTTTTACAAACTATTTTTATTTCCCGACGTTTCGCCTGCTTTACAGCAACCAAGATGCTGTAAAAACTAATTAAAAATGCGATAAAATCCGAAAATCATTTTATTTAAAACAAATTAATGGTTATTAGTAAATAATAAATTAACAGTAATAAATAAATTCTAATACATAAAATTCTCGTTTAGTGGTATTAGTTACCAAACTCCACCTTAAATGGCTCGACCGATTTTCAGGAAATTTTGAGTGCATCAGGTAGGTCTGAGAATCGGCCAACTTCTATTTTTTATACCTCTTAATGTTAAGGGTGGTCATAATTTTTTTATTATTCATTTTTTAACGTAAATCAAAATGTGTACAAAAATACATCCTATATATGTTAATTTTTATCTGATTGAATTTTTTAAATCATACATATTTAATAAGTAAACACTGGTAATTCCATGGTAATCGTAAATATTATATCGGGTTATAATCGGATCGTAAATATTATATCGGGTTATAATCGGATCGTAAATATTATATCGGGTTATAATCGGATCGTAAATATTATATCGGGTTATAATCGGATCGTAAATATTAAATTTAATATAGTTTATCTTAATCATATATATTACAAAATATAACAAAATTACCTTTCAATTCTGAATCTATTTTCCAAATATTTGTATATATTTAACTGTATTTATGTTGTAAATGATTAATGTAAGTGTTCATGAACAGGCCAGTGTTGTTCTTTATTAAAAAGACTAAGTGTTGACTGATTCATATTACATGTATTGTAAACTGATTTCTTCCATACTATCATATTATAGTATTTTCATAGTTGGCTAAAATCGATAATAACACTGCACAAATATTATTTAAATAAAACGATTTTGGATTTTATCGCGTTTTTAATTAGTTTTACAAACTATTTTTATTTCCCGACGTTTCGCCTGCTTTACAGCAACCAAGATGCTGTAAAACTAATTAAAAATGCGATAAAATCCGAAAATCATTTTATTTAAAACAAATTAATGGTTATTAGTAAATAATAAATTAACAGTAATAAATAAATTCTAATACATAAAATTCTCGTTTAGTGGTATTAGTTACCAAACTCCACCTTAAATGGCTCGACCGATTTTCAGGAAATTTTGAGTGCATCAGGTAGGTCTGAGAATCGGCCAACTTCTATTTTTTATACCTCTTAATGTTAAGGGTGGTCATAATTTTTTTATTATTCATTTTTTAACGTAAATCAAAATGTGTACAAAAATACATCCTATATATGTTAATTTTTATCTGATTGAATTTTTTAAATCATACATATTTAATAAGTAAACACTGGTAATTCCATGGTAATCGTAAATATTATATCGGGTTATAATCGGATCGTAAATATTATATCGGGTTATAATCGGATCGTAAATATTATATCGGGTTATAATCGGATCGTAAATATTATATCGGGTTATAATCGGATCGTAAATATTATATCGGGTTATAATCGGATCGTAAATATTATATCGGGTTATAATCGGATCGTAAATATTAAATTTAATATAGTTTATCTTAATCATATATATTACAAAAATATAACAAAATTACCTTTCAATTCTGAATCTATTTTCCAAATATTTGTATATATTTAACTGTATTTATGTTGTAAATGATTAATGTAAGTGTTCATGAACAGGCCAGTGTTGTTCTTTATTAAAAAGACTAAGTGTTGACTGATTCATATTACATGTATTGTAAACTGATTTCTTCCATACTATCATATTATAGTATTTTCATAGTTGGCTAAAATCGATAATAACACTGCACAAATATTATTTAGTACAAATGTCAATTAGGAAACCTAAAGTTTATCAGCAGTATAATATTGCGCTGGTGTTTAAATATTTGTTTTACTTGTACCGCGTTAACTCATTACTCTTTATTTTGTAAGCAATGTTAATTGCAAATTGTTCGGACCACTGTTAATATGTACGACTGATATAGCAGGATAGTTTAATTTTGATATATTTTTTTTTTTTTTTTTTTTTTTTTTTTTTTTTTTTTTTTTTTTTTTTTTTTTTTTCAGTAATTTATTTACCTTTTATAACTTAACAGTTTCCCATAGTTGCTAATTAACATTATTGTCTTTAAGGTAACTAATCATGTTTATTATCTTACTTTTGTGAACTGCAGAAGTATTCTTGATATTATTTCATTTGTTTAATTCATTAAAATATATAAATTAAGAATATAAGCAATATGGTAGAAGAAAGTGTCCATGATTTGTATAACAGTAAAATATTCGATTGTAATATTCCTTTCTAATTTATTATTTGAAAATGTGCAAGAATTTGCACTAACTATACAATGTTACTTATTTACCAATCGTAAATGAGTAAAACTTCAATTTTATTTCAACAAGCATTCCACAATGAATATGTTATAAATGATTAATGTAAGTGTTTGTGACCAGGCCAGTGTTGTTCTTTATTTAAAAAAAAAACTAAGTGTTACGACTGATTCATATTACATGTATTGTAAACTGATTTCTACCAAACTATCATATTATAGTATTTTCATAGTTGGTAACAATCGATGATAATACTGCACAAATATTATTTAGTACAAATGTCAATTAGGAAACCTAAAGTTTATCGGCAGTATAATATTGCGCTGGTGTTTAAATATTTGTTTTACTTGTACCGCGTTAACTCATTGCTCTTTATTTTGTAAGCAATATTAATTGCAAATTGTTCGGTCCACTGTTAATATGTACGACTGATATAGCAGGATAGTTTAATTTTGAATTATAGTGATCTCTTATTGGAACATTGTGTTGTTTTAAGCTGTTATATTTTACATTCAAAGTGTACTTTAAAAACCTAGACACCTCAAGTATTTTAATATTATATAAAATTATTAAGTAAGTGCTTTTTCAAGACTGGACGTTTGGCGGTTTTGTTCAGTCCGCGGATACGTGTAGGTGAACGAATTAAAAATAGTATTCTGTACTGTCCACATGTGAACATATATTTATGTCGATAAAAAAATTGGTTTATTTCCGGTTTAGGTCTACACAATTATATCAAACGTCAGAACATCTTTTAAGTAATTAAATACTTGTGCCAAGATGTCCTGCTCTTCCATATCTTAGTTTTATTTATCTAGTTACATATAACTTATAAATTCAGTATGTGAGTGTGTGCGTGCGTGCATGTGTGTGATTGTGTATATGTGTGTACGCGGGACAGACGTGCTTGCGTGTCTCAGTCACTGATATATATGAATAACGGCCAAAAAAGCTTCCACCTCACTATAGTTCAGTTTTCTAAGCCACGCCGAAAATTTATTTCTTAAATCATACAAGTTTAATTTTGATATATTTAAAAGATTGTCAACCTTGTTGTTACCATATTCAGATTCTATTTTAAATTGATGCCTTGCATATTCAGTTTTGACTACACCTTTCGTCGTCTACAACAATTTTCTTTCGTCGGGTACAACATTCAAGTACATAAGATACTCTTTCATGTCTTTCTCTCACAATTTCAATTATGTATAGCTTTCTGACACTTTTGGCTAATGGTGTACAGATTTTGGATCGGGAATCTGTAGGGCTTATTATGCATTACTTTTATTAAGAACCGCTGGCTGCATTCAGGTTCTAGAAATTTAACATTAGGTGCACCTCCCCATACTGGTATACAATATGTCAAAACTGACTGTGCAAGAGCGAAATATATTTGATTGATGAGTTTGTTGGTAGCAACATGTCTAAGGGTCCAATCCAGATTAACTTACGTATTCTGGATGTGGTAACCTCAATATGAGAATGCCAAGATAGTCTTTGGTCGATGTTACAATGGGATAGGACTACTCTTGTTTATCCTTTTATGTGCAGGCCCGCAATCTAGTTTTGTTCCACATAATTAATAAGTCCATTTTTTTTTCAAAAGTATCTTAAGTATTATATAGCAATAAATATTAGGCTTATTGCCATGAACCATATCAGTAACTGCAATAATTAGTTTTAAAATCAGTGAAATTTCAATGACTTCTAAGCTGAATTTTGGTTATGAATGTTTTTGCGTGGTATGTTTTCTTTCAAATTAGATTGCAAATAAAAAAGTATGTTGATCCTAAGAGTCCATGCATATTCTGCCCATCTACATACGATATTTTAGTATATGACTTATATATAATAGGGCGTCCCATCGCATGATTACTGTGCATATTTTTGTCTAATATTTGTATTATACTAAGCTGCGGTTGCCTCTAATAATTTAAACTGCAAGCATCTTTGTTAAAATATAAGCAATAAATGTATGTTTAAACTGCAAATTTTAAGAAATAATTCATCGCTATAAGAGTTAACAGAAGGAAAAAACTATTTTATTTAAATAGATAATAATAAATGCAGTAATCACGTGTTCGGATGTTAGTTTAAGGGTAATCTTGATAGTATTACGCTAAACCAAGGTTATTTTTGTACAATTCATTTTGCACAAACATTAATATTTTTGCTACACTTTCTAATTTCTTTTTTTATTGTTTTAGAATAAAAATACGACTGCTCGAAATTCTTGAAATTTTTTCTATAATAAATCGGTTCTCGTACCTAGAGGTACTTATTTGAGCATGGTTTTTTTATCTCCTCATTACGTCATGTAATAGTATGAGTATAATAATACTTTACTTGCGCATGTTTGCAATTAATGACGTTGCGTTGAGCATATTTAAGGTATCCTGGTCCCAAACTCGAAACACTCTTTCCAATACGCAGGCTATGCTAAATATTTCATACTCCGTTGTTTGTTCAAGTCCTTTGATGTTTTTTTCACTTTTGTATGTTTATTGGTCACTTCACGATACTTTCGGCGAAAGCTTGGTCTCAGAGCGTCGTAGTTGTTATACTCAGAGTTACAACTCATACTATTAATTGATTTACTATTTCTCCATACGTTAAAATTATAATAGCAAAAGAATAGGTTTAGTGTATCTATTCTAACATACCTGGAAATTAACGATAGAGAATCGGCAAGGAAAGATTTAAGAATTTGGCTCAAAGTGTATCGAAGTGATAATATAGTTACAAAATAATTATATCATAATGACAGTTTCCATGCCTCCATTTTTTTTTTCAAAAGTATCTTAAGTATTATATAGCAATAAATATTAGGCTTATTGCCATGAACCATATCAGTAACTGCAATAATTAGTTTTAAAATCAGTGAAATTTCAATGACTTCTAAGCTGAATTTTGGTTATGAATGTTTTTGCGTGGTATGTTTTCTTTCAAATTAGATTGCAAATAAAAAAGTATGTTGATCCTAAGAGTCCATGCATATTCTGCCCATCTACATACGATATTTTAGTATATGACTTATATATAATAGGGCGTCCCATCGCATGATTACTGTGCATATTTTTGTCTAATATTTGTATTATACTAAGCTGCGGTTGCCTCTAATAATTTAAACTGCAAGCATCTTTGTTAAAATATAAGCAATAAATGTATGTTTAAACTGCAAATTTTAAGAAATAATTCATCGCTATAAGAGTTAACAGAAGGAAAAAAACTATTTTATTTAAATAGATAATAATAAATGCAGTAATCACGTGTTCGGATGTTAGTTTAAGGGTAATCTTGATAGTATTACGCTAAACCAAGGTTATTTTTGTACAATTCATTTTGCACAAACATTAATATTTTTGCTACACTTTCTAATTTCTTTTTTTATTGTTTTAGAATAAAAATACGACTGCTCGAAATTCATGAATTTTTTTCTGTAATAAATCGGTTCTCGTACCTAGAGTTACTTATTTGAGCACGTATCTCCTCATTACGTCATGTAATAGTATGAGTATAATAATACTATACTTACCCATGTTTGCAATTAATGACGCTGCGTTGAGCATATTTAAGGTATCCTTGTCCCAGACTCGAAACACTCTTTCCAATACGCAGGCTATGCTAAATATTTCATACTCCGTTGTTTGTTCAAGTCGTTTGATGTTTTTTTCACTTTTGCATGTTTATTGGTCACTTCACGATACTTTCGGCGAAAGGTCTCAGAGCGTCGTAGTTGTTATACTCAGAGTTATAACTCATACTATTAATTGATTTACTATTTCTCCATACGTTAAAATTATAATAGCAAAAGAATAGGTTTAGTGTATCTATTCTAACATACCTGGAAATTAACGATAGAGAATCGGCAAGGAAAGATTTAAGAATTTGGCTCAAAGTGTATCGAAGTGATAATATAGTTACAAAATAATTATATCATAATGACAGTTTCCATGCCTCCATTTTTTTTAAGTTAAATAAATATGGTTTTTGTCTTTTTATAGTTTTATTTCGTAATGACCCTGTGTTGAATGTTCAGCGAAATATTGAGCGAAATAGACCTATTTTTTTCTGCTCGTTTGCCTCCCTTTCCCTGTAAAAGAAAACCTGGAAAAATGGATAAGGGCGTGCTTCGATGGTTCGGGCACGTTGAGCAAATGAATGAAGACCGAATGGTGAAGAAAATATATAGCGCGAAAGTTAATATTAAAAGGTGTCGAGGTAGACCGAGACTAACTTTCGAAGACCATGTGAGCAAATTGCTCGAAGAGGGGAGGGACAAGTGTACTCGGATACCTCGACGTGCATGTATGAAGAAGATGATGAATCTGAAAGAAGCGAAAGAAGTATGTAGGGATCGTGACCCTTGGCGATCTGTTCTCTCTGGCTACCCCGTCAGGGATTGTGCGTGAAGATAAATAATAAATATAATAAATAATGATAACTCTTTTTATTTTAAAGAAGCCTCGGAAGATGAGGTGGTTAAAGTTATAAACTCTTTGCAGTCTAATGCAGTGGGGTGCGATGGCATTTCTCTTGATATGTTAAAGTTATTACCTAAAGATTTTATTACAGAAATAACATACCTAATTAATAAATCTTTTGCGACAAATACCTATCCGAATCTCTGGCAAAAAGCCATCGTTAATCCTATACCAAAAACTCGTAACCCTGTTTGTATGTCGGATCTCAGGCCAATTAGCGCGCCTTTGAAACCCCATTATCATATCCCATTACTTCTTTCAAAATTATATTTTTATTTATTTATTTTTATTTATTATTTTATGTACACACACAAATTAAAAAGAAGATATGTAATATAAGGAAAACGTTTTTACATAAGCACTGCTTATTTCTTAAAAAATTTCTTCCAGCAGACCTGCTACTGGAATGTGGGTAAAAGTAAAGGTAGATTTCGCGTGTACAACTTCATATATACAAACATACACATACACCATATTCATACATACATATATAATATACAAATAAAATGCATACAAATACCTACCGACAAAAATAATAATAATAAGATAAATACATAAATTATTAAATATATAAATTATAAGATAAATACATAATTATTAATGTCACGATAGCCGAGTGGTTGGGTGGTCGGAATTTCGAGTCAATAGACCCGAGTTCGATCCCCAGTTGGTAGGCTCGTACCAATGAGTTTTTCATAAACTTATGTACGAATATCGTTGGCTTGGACATAAAGGCGGCGACGGGCTCACCACCTGTCACGTTGTCCCGAAAATATCTTCGGTGAAAGGTGGGTCGAAGGGACTTAATTGTCTAGACTCGACCTCTGTCAACCCCTGTATTGGGAATTGCGTGAAGATATATTTTTTTTTTTTTTTTTATTTTTTTTTTTTATAAATACATAAGCATATAAAATACAATAATAACTTACAATATCAATGACATATAATGTTCTCTTGAATAGAGAAATAGTTTTGTAATCGCGAATGTTTTGCGGAAGAGCATTCCACAATTTTACTGCATGAACAGAAAAGGAGGATGATTATGACGCGCTTTTATGAGGAGGAAATTTAAGAAGGGTTTAGAGTATGGGTTCTGCAGGGCCATGTCCCCTGCAGAATGACGAGATGGACGAGCGAAGGAGAATCGCTCGCGAAGGTAGGACGGGGCTGATAAGAGGCGTAAAATATTAAACAGTAGACATAAAATCCTAGTGTTCCTACAAAAACGAATTGTGGCTTGAGTCGTTTGAGATGATTCGCTTGAGATCTTTGCAAAGATGTAAAACATGGTCATACTTGCGTATTCCGAAAATAAAACGAATGCAAAGATTTTGCAGGCGCTCAAGCTTATTCAGAAGCTCCTCTGAAGCCTGGGCTAGGGAGATCTTAGTTCTTAA
Source organism: Sericinus montela (assembly GCA_029286605.1). NCBI lineage: Eukaryota > Metazoa > Arthropoda > Insecta > Lepidoptera > Papilionidae > Sericinus > Sericinus montela. Next base: position 2,001,390 of record JAGSMR010000067.1, on the reverse strand, counting down.
GGGCAAAAAACCTTTAAGGCACCTCAGCGAATGAAAAGAAAAGTGAACTTTGCGACTTACATACTTTTATTTTCCATTGCCCATTTAATGTCGTCTGTGATTTTTATTAAAGCTGTCACCGGGCCGAAAACCGGATAGAAAAGGATTTAGAAGTAAGTTGGATAAAAGAAAAGAGGATGGCTGGGTGAGAACTTCATGCTCATGAGCTTTGGCAAGAAAAGGTAAAATCGAAATAGGTCGAAAATGTGAAAGCAAGGTAGGAAAAGTGTTTTTAGGAAGAGGAATAATGTATGCTTGTTTTCAGATTGATGGGAATGAGCAGGATGACAACGAATAGTTAAACAAGTGAGTAAGAATCGGAAGAAGAGATGGTAATAATAAAACTATCATTTTTGAGGACATGTTATCTGAACCAATCGAGGATGAGGAAATAGCAAGTATGGATTTTTTAACTTCTTCCTCAGATACTGAGGTAAAACTGAACGATAGTCTCGGCATGTCCGATAAAGCAAGCAACGTACGAGATTTGATGCAAGGTTCAACAGTCGAAGGAGATTTAGAGAAATAGTTGTTAAGATCGTTTACATCAAAATCATGATATACTGCATTAGAAGACTTGCCGACACCAACGGATCTTAAAAATCTCTACACATCAGTAGGACTCCGATTTATAAGGGAATCGTGGAAATGGCGTCGCTTTGCATCTCTACACAGACGATTGCAGCGGTTTCGCAGTACTTTATACGACGATAAATTAGTAACAGAAGGGCATCGCTTGTACCTTCGCTTCGCTTTATCGCGGCGAACCATAAGGTTTTTATATCAGCAGTTAACCATGGAGCAGGATTTCGTCTAGTCTTTACCCTTCCGATTGGGGCATGCTTGTCATATAGCTGTAATTTAGTTGATGTAAATTCACATATCTTTTCATCTATATTGATGTTGCTATTTAATACGCGAGACCAGTCCACGGAATTGGCATCGCGCTGAAGCGCCTCCAAGTCTAAGTCCTTATAACTTCGAAGAAGAAGATATTGCGATTTGCATTTAGGGCTACGAATACGATAACAGAGATAGATTAAGTCATGATAGGAGAACGATGCCGATAGTTGGCCATGAGATATTATGCTAGAAGGAGAAGACACGATGATTAAATCTAAAAGAGAAGGTCTGCAATCGGGAAAATGATGGGTAGCGGAAAGAAGCAAAATCTGAAGATTAAAATAACTCAAGAGGGATGTGAGCCTAGACGAACGGAAGTCATTTTTCAGCAAACACGTATTAAAGTCACCCATCAAAATCACGTGATCATAAATCGGGCAAAAGTCACTGAAAACATAATCAAGATGATCTAAATAGTTTATGGTCAAGTTGGGGCTATAGAATACCGCCAGTAAGATTTTTGTGTTATTTAAAGTCACTTCAAGAAATAGATATTCTGCAGATCCCGAATACTCAGAAGGAGACGCGCTGACCACTTTAAATGGAATATCGGTACGTAAGAAGATCGCTAAGCCGCCACAACCTTTACCTATTCGGTCGTTACGGATTAGTACAAATCCTGGTAACGCATATTGAGAGGAAGGGAGAAAGGGTTTGAGAAAAGACTCAGAAATAAGAAACGCATCGATGTGATCGCTGTTAATGGATGCTAGAAGATCGGTGTAATGACATGGGACACTTTGGACGTTTATGTGTGCAACATTAAAGCTATAAGGATGTTCAGTAGACAAGGAAGATAACTGTTCATGCAGTGTAAACGGTTCAGAAGAGTCGCTATCGGTACTGATAAAACTATTATCTGCAGATGAACATGAAAAAATTATTGTCAATATCAGCTCGATTATTCAAAATGACAATAGCTATGTAATTGAGTTTCTGAGGCTCTGTTTTATTATTGTATTTAAAATTATTATAAAGTAATATTTACATTGAAATTTAATATATTCAGTTACTTTTTGAGTGTCTTGATATTTTAAAATAATAAAACCGTTCCTATGTAAAGAAGATTAAAAACTTACTTGCATCATCCTACAGTACTGGTTTTATACAAGTCAAATTCACTGTCTTGATTATTCACAATATAATAGTATGGATAGCACAGGCAATGTTGGTCAGCTAAAGGAGCTCGAAGTTAGCTGGAGTGCAAAGATGGCCAAATTTGAGGACAGATTAAAGTCAGCATTAGTCCCTTCAAATCCAACTCTTCTACAGCTTAGTCAGGACTTTTATGCTTTTAAGGAGTTAGTAAGTAATATGTTTGACCTTCTGCAACAACAAGTAAGAAGATGTTTTCATGCTGTGGATGAAATGGAAACACTACATAGGCGCAAGATCTTGCTATTTAAAGGAATACCTGATGACCATGAATCCAATGTTGAGCAGAAAGTTATGGATCTTATTCATAATAAACTAGGACTAACTCATATTAGCAACTCATCCTTTAAGCGTTGTCATCGTCTGGGTGCTCATGACAGTGGACGAAGCAGAGCAGTGCTGGTTCATTTCACTGATTACTCCATCAAAAAAGAGGTTTGGAAGTCGAAGACTAAACTAAAAAGTTCTCCCTTTACAATCTGTGAGTTCCTAACTAAAATGAGACAGAGTATGCATGCAACGACTCGCAAGCATTTTGGTCTGAAAAATGTGTAGACTCTGGATGGAAAAATATATGTGAAGCTCCCTGACGGTAACCTTAAGAAGATCGCTAATGAAGAAGAGCTCGATAAACTTGTGCCGTCATGGCCTCCAGCATGTTCACCGTCTGCTAGCAATGCCTCGAGATTAAAGCCAGTCATCCAGAGTCCGACTGATGATGGCGTATACATTCGGAGTACGTCAAATTCCATAAGTCAGCAGGAAATGAGGAGTAAAGTTACGGCGGCTCTTGATGGCAAGAAATCGCGCCGTATCGTTTCAAAAAAATAATTGCGATGGTAGTATATCCCTGTCTTTCCTCTTAATAATTTGATAACATCCTTGTTTTCTTCCTTATAGTTTAACTGTTGTTCTCTTTTACAAATTTAGTGCTTTCAACTTTTTTTCGGTGTTTCCTAATGTAAACATAACCATTGTGTTACTATAACAGCATTATACATCACGCTACATTTATATAAATCTATGGAAGGTACATTAAATCGAATTTAGCACAAATTCTTGCTTAGCAGGTAAAGTAAACAATACTTTTTATAATTCGTTTTTCAAGCTTTCAATATCAAGTCAAGCAACTGTCAGGTTCTCTAATTAATAAAAAAATATGGAATAAGGCAATGGATGTAAACCCTTACTGACAAGTATTTTAAATTCATTTTTTTTATTCATTTTTTTAATCTTGGTTTTTCTTTTTTGGAAAGCTCCATTAAAAAACAACTTTGCATAAGTTGTTTTTTAATGTTTCGTTTAATTTTTCTTTTAATATTTTAGTGTTACATTGTTAATACCTGCATTGTATTTTTTTTGCATTGTTTATCTTCTTAAAATAGATATGTTATTTTTACTTTAATAAGGTTATCAGTGTATTTATTATGTTGTATTTAATAGTTTTGCTCTCATTTTCTTGTACTGAATTTTGTATACTTATATTAAACATACGTAAATGTCAACTGTTGGGATGGTGCTTAGTAGATAAATATAAATATCCGCGCTCTTAGATAATTATTACATTGTAAAGCACTCGATAATAGTATATAGATTATATTTTATCATCTTATATAGTATTTTATACATATTTATTTATTTAAATATTTGTCTATTGTATTTGTATTTATTTTTTTATTTAATATGTCTAGCAATTATTCTTATTGTTCTGTCTGTCAATGATTCTGATATATCGTTTACTTCGTGTGATCTCTTGGATGATAATACTATGTCATCACTCCGCGATAGACTTATCCGTGCTTTTTCGTCGTGTGATAAGTTGTTTAATGTTTGTCATATTAATGCCCAAAGTTTACCCTGCCATTTTTCGGATTTTCAAGATACATTTTCATATAACAACATCCATACCATTTTAGTATCTGAAAGCTGGCTAAAACCGTCGTTGTCGTCTACTCTATTCCCTCTCACTGATTTTATACTTATACGCAACGATCGGACGGAGAAAGGAGATGGCGGGGTTGCTATATATTTGAGGGCTAATATTCCTTATAAGATTGTACTAGCATCCCCTTCTTCCTATACAGCTTCCTGCGAATTTTTATTTGTTGAGATACATATAATGGGTACTAAGGCGATTTTAGGGGTGGTATACTGTCCTCCCACTATAGATTACTTCAATGCTCTAGAAGCTTCTCTTGATTATACTGGATCTGAGTACACACACTGCATAATAATGGGTGATTTCAATACGGATTTGTTACGCACTTCGTCCCGTTCTCAAAAACTAAGGTTACTCACCATAACGTTGACGCTAATGACTCATGGCTTGACCTCATTATTATTGCTTCCCCAGACCGTGTGACCCATGGCCAAATTTTGGGTCCTTCCTTTTCCCATCATGACTTACTATATTTTTCCTATAATTTAATCCCTCCTAAACCTATTCCCACTATTTTGAATCTTCGCAACTTTTCAAAAATTGATTTGGACAAACTCCTAGTGTGGTATGTAGGGATATTGATTTAAACGATCTTAACAAATATTTTTCTCAATCTTCTTCAATATTAGATCCCTATATCAAGTCCCTAACACTGCGTGCTCTATCTGACTTGCCGAAACCATCCCCCAATTACTTCGATTTAACCTGTGTTTCACAAGAATGTGTGAAAAAATCCATTCTGGCAATTACTTCAACATCAGTTGGCAGTGACCAAATGTGCTCTAGAATGATAGTTTTAATCATCTTCAGTCTTCAGTACTTCCTGTCCTTACCCATATATTTGACTACTCTTGATCAACTTGTACTTTTCCATTACACTGGAAGCAAGCGTTTATTATACCACTTCCTAAGGTTACTTCTCCAACTGTGATGTCCCATTTTCGACCCACTTCCATTGTACCTTTTCTTTCTAAAGTTCTCGAGCACATTGTCCATACACAACAAATATATATATATATATATATATATATATATATATATATATATATATATATATATATATATATATATATATATATATATATATATATATATATATATATATATATATATATATATACATGTAAGTATATTTAGGTGTATAATTTATTATGTTTGTTATATGTAATGATATTGTATTTATTATTATATTGTGCACGCTAGTCTACTATTTTGTGACCCATTTTCAGTCACAGGTCTGCTGGAAGAGATTTCTAAAGAAATAAGCAGGGCCTTTGTACAAATTTCATGTTGTGATTATATTGTTAACTTTGTCTTTATTGTGTACATAAAATATTTAATAAATAAACAAATAAAAAGATGTCTAGTCTTGGTAAGGAATTCCGAAACCGTTAAGCCAGTGCCTTTCAAAGAGGTTTTGTTATCCCACAGAAGGTGACGGTATTTCATGCACCACATCATGTACTTTATCGTTTTGTTTTTCAGGAATCCCATGGAAAAGTAGCACCTTTCTTCTCATGGCTATTTCATGCCTGTCTAGCCCAAGGGAGAGAAGCTCAATTTGAGTTTTCATGGTAGACAGGGTTTGCCACACGTTGATTTGGTCTAAAGTTGATTAGTTTAAGTCTTCGTTTAGTTTAGTTAATCGTTAATAAGTTGATTTGGTCTAAAGATCAAAATAAGCAGTATAATACCAGATCATCCAATTACAAGTTAGTATATCCTTTCTACCGGTCGGCCGCTTTCAGAGGTAGTTTAAAATATAATGCTACTAAATGTTGAAATAACCTCCCGCCTCCACTGCGTGACCTGAAAACAATTAGTGGGTTTAAAATCGGGTACAGGTTACGCTTACTTTCGTAACAAAAATACCGATCTATAAAAAAAAACTGGTAGGAGGTTAAGTTCTTTCAACACGTCAATAATCTCAGTCTCATAAATTATGTAGATATTTTAATATTCACTTTATATTATAAAACTATTTTATTTAAATAGTTAATTGACTCAGGCGTTACTTTGCGGAAATTCATTGTAAAGTTGTTATTAAAAAAATTACTTCGCAACCCTCCGCATAGAAATATAAAAAGGTATATGTCACCTGGTCCGAAGAGAAGAAGAGCACCACCCTCCCTCCCACAGATGCATGCACTAATTCCACTACACTACAGTGGAATTTGTGCATGCATCTGTGGGAGGGAGGGTGGTGCTCTTCTTCTCTTCGGACCAGGTGACATATACCTTTTTATATTTGTATGCGGAGGGTTGCGAAGTATTTTTTTCAATAACAACTTTATTTTATTTAAATATTTGTATAATAAATTTATTTTTTCTGACAATCATTTTCTTTCCTTTATTGTTTAGCCAACGTGCGGCAAGGTGTGCCTTTTATTCCGCATTCTTAATAAATAAAATTGATATATATATATATATATATATATATATATATATATATATATATATATATATATATATATATATATATATATATATATATATATATATATATATATATATATATATATATATATATATATAGAAGGAAAACGTTAATTTTATTTTGTACTTACCTTCATTAGACTAATGATATGCACTATTTATGTGAATAAAAATTTAAAACACATATTTTTTATATTTTCCGCGTCGCATTACAGCATGTGCACAGAGGCAGCCGTCCGAGTTACCTCGGAGTGCGGGCCGGACTGAAAACCAGTGTCGGGCACAGAGCAGTAAAAGCGTGTTTTTATATTACACAATGTTCATAGAATAACTATCGTAAGGATTTGTCATTGATGAAGACTTCTTACATTTATTCCTATCCAAATTAACGAACAACTTTGTGTAATATTTATGTATTATTTTATATAAAGATACAAAAAAAATGTATTTAAAAATTGGCGTTAACAGACCCTGTTCATTTTAGAATTCCCGTTAATTACGGCTTAAGTACTTTATGAATGCTTTGAGAGTGTATTTGTAAACAAGATGAGTTTCGAAGTGGAGACAGAATGTAAAATATCGGCGTGTCGAGTGCGGCCCTCGGCAGCGGCGTGAAGCTCGGAGGAGCAGGCAGCCGGGTCGTTACGTGCGCTCCGCTGATTCCGCGAGTGACACCGACGAGCCTCTCCACGACCAAATCTCACCCGCAAAAGTGTATTAAATAAAAAAACACACCTTTTTTTCAACTCTCTCGACGACTTTCGAGTGGACAGAATAACGTCATAAAGTTGAGTAGTTTCAATTTCATAAAAAAATACATGTAAATGTATTGGACCCTGAGGATTTTAAGTTCTTTTAGAAGGACATTTACGTTTTACATGTTTTGTGTAAAGTTATATTCAATATTGTTATAAAAAATCTTCACGCCATTCCCAATACTGGGGTAGGCAGAGGTCTAGGGATGGGATTGGGGGGGTCAACCTTGGATCTCTCGACTCGACTTTCGATCACCCAACCACCAGTTATCGCGACTAGAATATTGTTATGTAGTATGTGGGTACAATATGCCTATTATAGTACTTAATATGCATGATAAAAGCTGAGTAGTTGAATGATGGGAATGTAATTAGGAGACCTGAGTTGAAGGAACGGTGTTTACTACCCAACCAGGAAACGAACACAGCACCTAAGAGGCACCATGAAAACCGGTACGCCACGCGTCCATGGTGGCCGTATTTGTTTTATAATTAATTATTAAAACCAAACTAGAATATGTATTCTCTTAGGCTCACTATTACTAAAAATGCGTTATTCATGGGAAACTGGTTCCTGTGTTTATTTATTAGTGTTTACTGATGATAAGCCTTTCATTTTTAAAATCAAACCAAATGTTACACTTGATGTCATAAACTATATTAAAATAATACAATGTAAAAGTATTTCATTGATTTAATACTAATATACATTTACAATGCTACAATACTAATAAACATAAATATATTTATGTAGGAATAATATTTAATATATAAATAAATTAAATATCTTCACGCAATTCCCAATACAGGGGTAGACAGAGGTCAAGTCTAGACAATTAAGTCCCTTTGACCCACCTTCCACCGAAGATATTTTCGGGACAACGTGACAGGTGGTGAGCCTGTCGCCGCCCTTATGTCCAAGCCAACGATAAAATTTGTACATAAGTTTTTGAAAAACTCATTGGTACTGCCACCTGGGGATCGAACTCGGGTCTCTCGACTCGAAATTCCGACCACCCAACAACTCGGCTATCGTGACTTTTTTATATATAAAATTATTAACACGTATCATGTTTCTGTATCTCGATTTTTACTGAGCCCTGTCCATTTCACGGTCTTATGCTGCTACACAGACTCATTTTATATTGAGTCTGTGTAGCAGCATAAGACCAAGCATTTTATATTATTTTTACATTTTTGTTTATTTAGGGAAATATTGTTTTATTTTCTTTTGAAATATTGTTTAAATTTTCAAAAACACGTCAATCCTTAACATGGATAACCGTTTGCAAAATTGTTATAGATATAATTCCAACATTTTATTCATAGATAGTAAACAAAGCATGCTTTATTTACTTGATGATCAAAGCTTGATTTTTATTAAAACATTTGTCAAATTTTTAAATCAATTATATTTGTTCCACATAAGTATATTTTTCTCCCACATATTAAATTATAAATTTTTTCCATATATTATAATTAGTACTTATTAGTAATAACTTTTTTGGTTTAAATTTGTTTAAACATGAAGTTTATGAAGAACTTTAAGCTTTAAAACACCTAATGGTTCACTTCCTATTGATTTTGAGATCAATACTTGGAGTTAATAAACTCATAATTTTTTTAGTTATTTTTACATATTTGTAACATACCATAAAAAAAACGTCTTATTATTATAAATAAGCTAATCTTGTATACAGTGAAATTTTTAACTTCACATTATTTCTCAGATAATCTCTTAAAATTTTTAAATAATTTAAAAAAAAAAGAGAATTCAAAGTGAACAAAATAAAGTAGAAAAGTCATTTTGTCTAACATATCTCTTGGGAAAGTTTTAGAAAAATGTTTGTTGTTATTTATAAAAAAGAAACGTTTTTTTGCACAAAAAATCTTCATTAGCAAAGTTTTCACTTATATATAGACCTATAAATATACCTGTTTCAGATTATATACCTCCAGTGTATCCCTTGTTAACTTGTAGAAATATTAAAGTTATCAAAGAAAATTCATGCTATTGCTAATACAATGAATATACAAAATTAGCTCGTTTAGACTACTATAAAACAAAAATTTGTTTTAGTTAGTAACAACATTTTTGTTTTATATAGGGGTAAACTTAAAGTAATTTTCACTTTCCACCAGAGCTGATTTGAGATAACAGTGGTATAAATAGGCTTGATATGCTTACATAAATAAAAATTTCCATCAACTAACATCGAAACTAAACATCAAAAACTAGTACAAACAACAATCAATCATTTATCCCGCTCCACTTCGAAGACAGGGCCACTGCCAACTAGGCCAAGGGTTCGTACGGAGTCATTGAACACCTACACCACACCAGTCGGTGGACACCTTACAATTTTGTTCCAAGTGCATTAGACTAAACTTCACTAACAATAAACTGACAACAATGTTCTGATATTTTTTGTGCTTAAAAAAATAAATAAAATATCTTCACGCAATTCCCAATACAGGGGTAGACAGAGGTCGAGTCTAGACAATCAAGTCCCTTCGACCCACCTTCCACCGAAGATATTTTCGGGACAACGTGACAGGTGGTGAGCCCGTCGCCGTCTTTATGTCCAAGCCGACGATATTCGTACATAAGTTTTTGAAAAACCCATTGGTACGAGCCTACCAACTGGGGATCGAACTCGGGTCTATTGACTCGAAATTCCGACCACCCAACCACTCGGCTATCGTGACTTTGTGCTTAAAGCTTTATCCATACTATTTTTAATGATGATTGATGGTTTGGCCATGTCGAGAGAATGAATGAAGAACGATTGACGAAAAAAGCATATAAGGCGAGTGTGAATGGAAGTGTAGGAAGGGGAAGACCTAGGCGGACGTTTCAAGACCAAATCAGGGACGTCCTGAAAAAAGGCCAGGTCAAGAGTACCCTGAATCGAAGAGAATGTATGAAGGAATAATGAAAGTGGACGAAGGAAACAAGTATGTAAGGATCGTAGCAAGTGGAAAGAAGTGGTCTCTGCCTACCCCTACGGGAAAGAGGCGTGATGATATGTATGTATGTATGTATTTTTAATGATGCCAAGTTATCAGAAATTTTATTACGTAATTAGGTACTCCTATTAAAGCTGTTTTCTGACTATGATGAACTTCGTCTTTAACTTTGGACTGAATGAAATTATTGGCATGAATTTAAGGAAATGCTTCAATCTATTTAGAATGTTACTTAATTTAATACTTACTCTATTAGAAACATTGTCCTTAATAAATAACATAGATTATTTTTTAAACATTGATTTTTTCGTAAACACTGTTTTTGTTTGTTTTTTTAAACGAGAAGACGATTCTCCAAATCTAACATAATTGTTTCAAGCTCAGTTTCGCTGAAGAAAACTTCCATCTCCACGGCCGGTGAGACGTTCGCGCGCTCAGGCTTAATTTCGAGCAGGCGCAGAGCGTGAGTAAGACATACCGAGCTTTTCTTATCGGTGAGTCCACGCACCTAAAATTAAATACCAAGAAATTTAATACTCCCTCTAACTAAAATTAAACACAAACTTTGAACAAAAAATGTCTAAAACATGTATTAAAAGAATATATAATAAATAAATATATAGATGGGGACATTTTCACTTATGTTGCTCTCATTCATATGTAAGCAGCCAAAGCACGACATTAAACGGACCTAATATTAGTAAGGAAACGAGGCATGGACTCATTAGAAACAAAAGTGATGTTTCATCACAATACAAGTAACTGAATTGTCTTGGTCAAGTTGCATTAATTGCGCTACGAAATTCTGCCAAGCTCCCTGCGACTTCTTTCTATTGCCCAATATGAAAAGGTGGTTTGGAAGTAATATATAAAAATAGGATTTAAAAAAATATGTTTTGAAGACAGACAAGTCGTACTTTTTATTTATGTTCTTTTCTAATTAGATTAGATTTGGTTACTAATTTTGCTGCAATATTTTATAAATATATTTTAGTTTAAAAACATACCCTGGATAGATACAATGTAGCGCGGCAGACATAGCACTCATCCTGTTCGCGAATATTCCACGCCCCAGCTGGACGCTTGTTAGATTGTTTACCGTGAGTGCTCTGTTTAACAAACGTTCAAAGAACTTATAATTGTAAGGTTCTTCGCTTTGCGGAACATATCTTCAAACACACACACACACACACATTCACTCACACACACACACACACTCACTCACACTCACACACACACACAATGTAATTTAATGTTAAATTACAAAATCAATTGTACATTAGCAAACAATATGGAATTTATAGTGAAGTAACAGTGGTAGAGCCACGCATCAGCTTTTGCTGTTGCATGAATGGGCCGGCTCGACCGGGGAAGTACCGGGACCTCACAGACTACCGGCGTGAAGTAGAAGTCTAACAAACTTCTGCGTTTCGTCTGGTGAGTGCAGGTACCCGGAGGCCCACACCCCCCCCCCCTCCCCCAATTATGGGGGGCGGGGGCACTCTAAGGCCGGCAACGCATCTGCTATGCCTCTGGTATTGCGGGTGTTCATGGGCGGCGGTAATCACTTACTATCACGTGAGCCGCCTGCTCGTTTGCCTCCCTTTGCTATAAAAAAACTAAGTATGTGCTCATCCAGTGGTCCACTTCAATTTAGTTCATTATTGAGTGACATCATTTTGTAATCATTTACCGCCAAACTCTACTCTACATAGTACATGGCGGCAATAAAACTAGCGAATTAACCGAGCAAAAATTGTTCTGTGTAAGCAATTCTGTCGAGCATATTGAATGATTTACCAGATAAAATATCACAATTTAAATACATTTGGACAGATGGGTATTAAGAATAAAAATGACCTGCACTTTCAGTTTCAGTATTTCGGAGCGGTTTTTAATTTCTTCGTCAATGATGGTGCGCAGACTGGCGTACACGGGCTGCAGCACCGCCAGCGAGGTGCGCGGGTCCCGAGCCACCGCGATGAGCAGCTGCTCCAGAGAGAACATGGTTGGCTCGCAGCTCTCGCGCACTTCCTGCTCGCAACCACACGTTACTTGTACCACTGCGCTCCTTCTTCTTTATGCACAACACACACAATTAGGACGAGTGTCGAAAGCCTTTGCAAAGAGTTCCGATAAATGTCGGACAAGTTGCAATGACGGTTCCTCTCGTGCACTGGAACAACTATCTTTAATGCAGTTGCGAAAAAAATTAACCAATTTATGGAAAACAGCGCCAACCGTTAAAGAATATAAACAGATATTTTTTTGTTTTCTTCACCCATTCTGGGTAGGCAAAGGGAACTATGCCCAGGGAATTTTTTTTAATGGTATGAAATGAAATGAAATGAAATGAAATGAAATTTAATGAGATGAAATGAAATGAAATTTAATGAGATGAAATGAAATGAAATTTAATGAGATGAAATGAAATGAAATTTAATGAGATGAAATGAAATGAAATTTAATGAGATGAAATGAAATGAAATTTAATGAGATGAAATGAAATGAAATTTAATGAGATGAAATGAAATGAAATTTAATGAGATGAAATGAAATGAAATTTAATGAGATGAAATGAAATGAAATTTAATGAGATGAAATGAAATGAAATTTAATGAGATGAAATGAAATGAAATTTAATGAGATGAAATGAAATGAAATTTAATGAGATGAAATGAAATGAAATTTAATGAGATGAAATGAAATGAAATTTAATGAGATGAAATGAAATGAAATGAAATTTAATGAGATGAAATGAAATGAAATTTAATGAGATGAAATGAAATGAAATTTAATGAGATGAAATGAAATGAAATTTAATGAGATGAAATGAAATGAAATTTAATGAGATGAAATGAAATGAAATTTAATGAGATGAAATGAAATGAAATTTAATGAGATGAAATGAAATGAAATTTAATGAGATGAAATGAAATGAAATTTAATGAGATGAAATGAAATGAAATTTAATGAGATGAAATGAAATGAAATTTAATGAGATGAAATGAAATGAAATTTAATGAGATGAAATGAAATGAAATTTAATGAGATGAAATGAAATGAAATTTAATGAGATGAAATGAAATGAAATTTAATGAGATGAAATGAAATGAAATTTAATGAGATGAAATGAAATGAAATTTAATGAGATGAAATGAAATGAAATTTAATGAGATGAAATGAAATGAAATTTAATGAGATGAAATGAAATGAAATTTAATGAGATGAAATGAAATGAAATTTAATGAGATGAAATGAAATGAAATTTAATGAGATGAAATGAAATGAAATGAAATTTAATGAGATGAAATGAAATGAAATTTAATGAGATGAAATGAAATGAAATTTAATGAGATGAAATGAAATGAAATGAAATGAAATGAAATGAAATGAAATGAAATGAAATGAAATGAAATGAAATGAAATGAAATGAAATGAAATGAAATGAAATGAAATGAAATGAAATGAAATGAAATGAAATGAAATGAAATGAAATGAAATGAAATGAAATGAAATGAAATGAAATGAAATGAAATGAAATGAAATGAAATGAAATGAAATGAAATGAAATGAAATGAAATGAAATGAAATGAAATGAAATGAAATGAAATGAAATGAAATGAAATGAAATGAAATGAAATGAAATGAAATGAAATGAAATGAAATGAAATGAAATGAAATGAAATGAAATGAAATGAAATGAAATGAAATGAAATGAAATGAAATGAAATGAAATGAAATGAAATGAAATGAAATGAAATGAAATGAAATGAAATGAAATGAAATGAAATGAAACCTAACCTAACTCATTGAATGAAATCATATAATCTGATATTGAAATAAATTAGTAGCTTCTTTTTAAAAATATTTGCATAAATCATAAAAACTTTATGTTTTTTTTTCAGTCATAACTTCGTGGTTGGTTTTTTCTTTTTAATAGACATTATTTTGACAGTTCGGAAAGAGAATGGACGAGTTCGGAAAAAGTAAAGAAAAAGCTCAAGTATGTAATGGCCCACATCCCGAACGCTATACGTCCCTGCAATGCGCCACTTTTTCAGCAACTGTATATATTGCTGTATATAAAAAGTTATTTATAACTTTTTATATACAGTTATATTTAAAAAAAATACTCAATACTACTTCTACTACAATAATATATCCCCTTTACGATTACTTACATGGAATACTTGGTGAATACTTTTGAGCCACGACGTTGTGGCAAAATACGCACTTTCCGACTCAGTGTATCCAGTACATATGGAGCTTGAATACGCTTTTGGAAAGACAATAATGAACTCTCCTGGTTTTTGAACGACTCGAGATATTGATACGTTGTGCTCAAGTAGTAGTTTTGGAGGAATCATAGTGATATCAGATGGAAGCCAAATGGACTTATTTTGGCAAGAAGTTGGCGATAGTGACTCCACCGCCCTGCGGAAGTTAGAGCTTTGCTCATCTGGAATTCCGTACCTGAAAATATAACTTATCAAATTAGAACTCTATTGTGTCACAATAGAGTTCTTATTTGAGTTTAAATTGCCGAGTGGTTCGATCTACTGGCAGTCTGGCACCAATAGGTTTTTTTTTCTAAAACCTATGTACGAGTTATGTCATTGGCTTGGACATAAATACGGCGACATATCACCACTTGTCATGATGTCCCAAAAAATTTCTTCGCTGTAAGATGGGCTGATTGGATTTCACTGTCAATACGTCTGTCTATCCTTTTATTGGGAAATTTCATGCATTTCCCAATAAAAGGATAGATGCAATAAAAGAATAGATGCAAAAATATCTACAGAAAATTCATGCATGCATGAATTTTCTGTAGATATTTTTGTCTCACATTTAATTTTCACTCGATTTTATTGCTAAACTGCACGCAAAAGCTCACATTCGGATTTAACCCCTAATTAACAAGTGTTTTGAAGTTCGCGAACAAACGATGTCTTCTATGTCTGCTTGGTTTAACGCTATGTGACGAATTAAGAGTACGATACCGTATAATACCTATGATACTAGTACAGCATAAACTAAATACATTATATAATAAATTTTTTCTACAGATTATTTCCAAATCTGCCTCTAATTTTCGGCAATATTCGTTACGATTCTTTTAAGATGTATAAATTTTGAGATTAAATTTAAATGAATATTATTTAATGCACGCCATTAATGCCGTTTTTGTCTTTAAAGGAAACTAGCTGAGTTTATTGAAAATCGTATTGGCAATCGTCACATAAAATAAAGTAAAACTAGTAAAGTAAAACGTTTGTAGTTAACTTTTCAATTTTGTGTGTCGTCTTCTGAGATGAAACAGGCGAAAAAACTGAGTATTAGTAATATTAGTTAGTATTTTAGTGTTACAAAACAAAGATTAGTACTCATGGTCAATGAAAAATATTGTGTACTAACAGCGATTAAATTAAATAATATCACTAGAATATCCTGTCTTAGAAGAATGTCTGTCTGTATGTCTTGAAGGTACTTGCTTTCCATTGCGTGAAAGGTTAGTTAAGGGTATTAATACTTTGTATTACTACTTCCGACGAAGTCATCATAAGGTCGATTCCCCCAAATTGCTTCCAGGGCTGATTCACTCTACTCTTCAGCTACTTCGAACTGTACTGTTACGTGACTCACCGGTAACAGATTTCAATACTTCGAGCCACTTTTAGGTACTAACTTAAAGACACTTCCTGGCACTACTGGCTTCGTAGTGCCAGGAAGTGTCTTTAGAGGACTTAGTTATACTCGCTCGTTACGGTGAAAACACGTTTATTTACTTTGAATTTTTTTATATAACTAATTAAATTTTAGTTTTATTTTTACTTATTATTGAAATATTCACTAGTTCTTTCAACTAAGAATAAGAAGTCTAAAATAACAAGTTTCATAGTGTCTGATACTATCTGACCACCCTGTATCACCGTTGCCGACATCACTATCCTAATAGGTACTGTAGAGATAGGTGACAGAGTTGGCAATAGTAAACCTAATATTCTACAGATAATTTTTCTAAAAGTATAGAGGATAGGCTAAATAAAAAGCACTGTTGATATACTGATTGGCGACGACGTCGGCTAGCAAAGTTAAGGTAAAAGGCAATTCGATGATAAAAATATATTGGTAAAAATTTACCTCATTGCCCATTAATGTCATGATTTAATTTTCATGAGATTAATGGGTTAAGTAAAGTAAGTGTGAATACTATAAAAACTTACCAAATTTTGCCCGGTCCGGAATGCATGTATTCAATCCAAGGCAGGCCATGCGGGTCACGATGCCAACAGCTAGTCGAATAAACCATACCCAAATGCAATGTTGGGACAGTTGCTCCCAAAATAGGACCCAAAGAACGTAGAATATTGCCTTCGTTTTGGCTCAGCGTCTGTTAAGTTACGGTATTGAAAATAATGTACTTATCTGTTTATTGGTGAATATATTATATATTTATGAATATATGTATTATATTTATATATTTTGGACGTGTGGCGTAAACGCCAGTTTTCTGGATGTTGCCAGCTCTAAGTCACGGGTTCGATTTCCGGACGGGTCAATGAGAAAATACTTTTTCTACATTTTCTCAGGTCTGGGTGTTTGTGGTACCTTCATTGTTTCCAATTTCATAATACAAGTGCCTGATCGCTTATGTTATGATCAGATCAAGGGTATGTGATGTTGTACTTATTTATCCATCTATATATCATCTATCTGTGCCGCAACATTAGGCACATTTTTCATTCATTTATAAATAATTATACAATTTTATTTTTAGTACATTTCCTAAGGCGGCTTCGCAGGTTTACAAAAATATAATAAATATCTTCACGCCATTCCCCACAGAGAAACAGACACGGGTCTACACAATTACTTTCGTCCCTCCGTCCACCGAAAATTTTTTTTGCGACAACGTGACAGGTGGTGGACCCGTCGCCGTCATTATGTCCAAGCCGTACATAGTACGTACGTTTTTGAAAAAATCAAAAAATTTTTTCCTATACAACCTTTCATATATTTTACCTCCTCTCAATTTGTTATTCTCATTAATATGTATATCTCATTAATTATTATCACCTATTATTGTAATCCTCAGCATAAATACCAATTTCTATACCATACAAAATCTCACCTCCATTTTACCCCTTTACAAGGAGAGATTTTTTGTTTAGTTGGTGTATGAATGAGTGATAATTAAAAAAAGATATGAAAGAAGTTTTTATATACTATACATCCCTAACCTCTCCCATAGGAACCGGACATTCAAAGCAGGTAGCAGATATACTTCATGTGGAATTGAACGAGCGGTTTTCGAATTTTATTTACCTAATTTTCAACTACGCCTTGCCTTTTGATTAACGCAGTCAGGGCACCATTGACTTTGTTCCCGGCAGCGACACGCCTGTCCACATCTAAGTCACATCTTCCATCCTGGCTAAACGCACTCCCCAAGTATACAATTTCATTCACCTGTTCTAGACATTCCTGATTTACCCATATTTCACACTTCGTTCTTCCTTCGTCTTAAAAGTGCACGCCTTACAATATATAACGCAGTGTTGGTACCGACTTTGTTATATGGCAGCGAAACCTAGGAATGCCAGAAGAAGCATAAAAGCAGGTTGAATGCAGTGGAGATGCAGTCTCTTCGTAAAATGTGCGGCCTTACCATTGTGGCGACATCTATGTCTCCACATTAGAAGCTCGCTAAGTGGCGGATTCCGGAAACACATCGACGTTCTACATCGCGCTATCGAAGTTCACACGATTATAAGTATATATACGATTACCGAGGGCGCACACTGTGGAGGAGACGTCCTCCCCAGGTCACGATCACCCGACCTGGCAGGTAGCTACCCTTTTCCTACACCACATCATCCGCTACACCATGGCCGACCGAAAACGAAACGAAGAGGTTCGCAATATGGCAGGTTTGAAAGATGACCTTGTCACAAAAATTTATAAGGGCGTGCTTCGATGGTTTGGGCACGTTGAGCGAATGAGTGAAGACCGAATGGTGAAGAAAATATATAGCGCGAAAGTTAACATTAAAAGGGGTCGAGGTAGACCGAGACTAACTTTCGAAGACCATGTGAGCAAATTGCTCGAAGAGGGGAGGGACAAGTGTACTCGGATACCTCGACGTGCATGTATGAAGAAGATGATGAATCTGAAAGAAGCGAAGAGGTATGTAGGGATCGTGACACTTGGCGATCTGTTCTCTCTGGCTGCCCCGTCAGGGATTGAGCGTGAAGATAAATAAAAATAAAAAAACTCGCACACGTACGTACGTGACGGAGTATTTACAGTACTCCTCTATATATTATATACCTCCATTCTTCGAGCAATTAGATGAAATTATTTTCAACAGTGTATTTTGGTCTTCTGAGCCGACCCAACCAATGGTTTACGTTCGCGCTGTATATTTTCTTAGCCATTCGTTCCTCAGTCATTCGTTTGACGTGCCCGAATAATTTTATGGTCATATATATTTTTTAATTTAATTTATATATTCTTTATTGTACACCACAAAGTAAGGTGAAAATAAGTACTAGTAACATAAAGGTAGTACAAGAGGCGGAGAATACTGTAACTTTATCATCATCTCAACCTATCAAAGTTCACTATTGAAAGTAGGCCCTGCCTCTCCTCGGATCACTGTTATAATATAGACGTGTATTTTGTTCCAAATTATAACTAAAATTAAATGCGATTCTCCAAATAAATAGCGTGAAAAATTAGAGTGCATAAAGTGCTACGAATGGCCTGCTAAGCCGAAGACATCTTGTTCATGTTAAACTGCACCTTATTTCATTGACTGTAAGTACTTTCGTCGATGTACTGAATAAATGATAAATATTACCTAAGATAACACTCGCAATCTAATTCTTGAAATCTACGCTCCAAGAGTGATTTTACACTGCAGACTGTCAGTATCGACATCCTTGAATTTCTGCTGCCCTAGTACATTGCTATATGAATATGTCAAATCGAGCGCTATCACCAGTTTCGGCTACCCTCCCCGTCCCTCGCATGCTTCATCACAGTGACTCTGACTCGGCGTTAAACTTACCTACCGACAACAATAAAATAAACATTACAAAACGATCGAAGCGTAAGTTTGACGGTAAAGATGAAAATAATTCGCGAACAGTTTTATCGGAGATGCGTGAGATGTTCTCTGTCTTCACGCTTGAGCAGGATAGGAAATTATCCCAAATTCAGGACTCAATTAATGATATAAGAGTGCAGAATGCGGATATTATTAAGAATATTGAATTTTTATCACAAGAATATGATGAGATCAATAAAAAAATGGGCAAGTTTGAAAGCGACCGAAAAGAACAATTATCATATATTTCTTCACTTGAAAACAAAATAGAAAACCTAGAAAGAAAATCCCTCAATTCATGTGTTGAGCTACGAAACCTACAAAAATTAAAACAAAAAGAAAATAAGGATGATTTAATGGACATTTCGCTTAATTTGGGTTCAAAACTATCTTTAAATATACTACCATCGGACGTTAGGGATATATATAGATCATATTCAAAAGCAGAGACGCATAAGCCTATAGTCATAGAATTCACAACGGTTGCTATGAAGGAAAACATTATAGCAAACTTCAAAAAATACAATAAAATGAACACCGGTCGGCGATTCAACACTACGAACATTAACATAGCCGGCCCTACTCGACCACTATATTTATCCGAACTATTAACCCGAAAGAGTAAAAGGATTTTCTTCCTAGCAAGGGACTTCGCAAAAACGCACGAGTATGCTTTCTGCTGGATCTCTCGTGGATGTATATACCTCCGTCGACAAGAGGGTGCACCGCAGATTCGTATAGACTCTGAAGACGACCTTACAAAATTAAAGTCGTGCTCTGTGTGACTAGAAAGTGTTAAATTTGTTTTTTTTTATCCGAGTTTAATACGAAATTTAATAATTTTTGTGCTTTCTGCATGATTTCTATCTTTAAGTTTATGATAACTTGTATTCTGAAACTCCTAATTTCAACTTTTAACATTACCAGATTATCTTATTTACTATATAAACATAAACTTACACATACACATATGCATATTTATAGAAGAGTATTAAATAATATATTTCGTTACAAACTTTTATTGAAATACAGCAACACACTAAAGTACGAGCATATCAAACACCATCAATTATTATCACGCTCACTTATCATTCCTAACAGGGTACCCAGAAAGAATGAACTGTCAAATGACGATAACCACAAAACTTTCTATCAGTTTTTGTTTTTCTCTTTTTTTCATTCAACTATGTTTAAAATATGCTTATTCATAATTTCACATATACAGCATGATTTATTTCATAAAATTCGACTTTAATTAATTATTATTTAAAAGTATTATTTTTTGTATCTTGCCTTCATAGTCGGTCTTATTACTTGATGTTCAAATATAAATATACAATTTAATTATGAATAATGCATGGAGAGATATAAATTCTGATTTACAAATCTTAGGTAACATGACTTCATATTAGTGTGAAGCTGAATTATGTAGCAACTATATTCATAGAAATACTAACTGCTTAAAAATATTTCAAATGAATATACGTAGTATTAACTCAAATTACGATGGACTGCAAGTTCTCTTGAAAAGAATAAATCTAAAAATAGACATCATTGTTTTAACAGAGTGTTGGCTTAAGAATATAAAACAAATACCTATTCTTACCGGGTATACATCACATGGCTCAAGAGATAATATAAATCGCAGTGACGGGGTCATAATATATATAAATAATGAACTCAAATGTACTATATCCCATCCGAATTTACTTGATGCCAGTTCTATTATATGTAATTTTAATGATAAGTTGTGGGTCATAGCTATTTATAGATCTCCCTCTTTCAAACAAATAGACAATTTTTTAAATAGTTTTTCCACAGTTCTTTCTAATAATAAGAATTATAAATCCCTTATTGTAATAGGTGATATAAATATAAATATTGGTCATACAAGTTGTGATAGTCGTTCCCAAGAATATTTGAACTTAGTTAGTAGTTTTGGTCTCCTGCCATCTCATTTTTTTTCCTACCCATGAAAAGAACTGCATCGATCATGTGCTACTAAGAACACAATTGAAAAGCACCACACTTATATTGAATCCATCGGTTACTGACCACTCACCAGAAGTCGTGTA